>CAUYSK010055962.1:0-34190 GCA_963575035.1 Avahi laniger
CAAAGCAGCATGAAAATTAATAAGTAAAAGAAAGATGATTTCAAAATCAGAAAAAATGACATTCTAGCAAAAATAGTAATCAAATTGGTTCAAAGCCAGCTAGTCATCTCGATTACTTATTGCTAGACTTTCCCTTTGCTATTCAGTGTTCTTTGGTAGCATTCTTCTCCTTATTATTGGTGGTGTTATTCCAGGGCCTCTAAAATTGGTGGTCTGTCAGTTGAAAGATTAACAGCATGAGATCTTTATTTTATTCAACAAACGCTATTGGCTATCATGTGACCTCAGTAACCTCAAAGAAATTACTCTCTGAAGCAGGAAGCAGACATACGGATTGGGACTCCAGAGAGAGACAGTTCCTGCGTCACTTCCACTTTTTGAGGCTCCTGATGTACTAAAAATAAATAAATAAAATAATTATAGTTAGGAAACAGGATTATAAAAATTGAGGTATACTTTAAATGTTTGCCCTGAACGACGCAAGTCACATGATGGAAATCTTCTTGTAATCCTGTCAGTGTATCTCTGTAGCTATTTATATAACCCAGGCAGAGATGACACCCGACAGCTGAACCCGAGGCCCTTTGTAAATAGGCCCTGATGTGCAGATAGCACGAGGGCTCAGCCCCGGTCTCAGCAGCACATTTGGAAGAGAGATACACAGCATTTCCGCTGACTGGAGTCCTTTCGGTCTGTGTTTACATGGGTCAAAATAAATGAAGAGATGAGATGAATATCTGGCTAATTCAGGTAACGTCATCCTCCTCTAATGCTGCTTTTAAAGAAAAAGCAGGAGACTCTCGCCCGGCCCAGGAGGGATGGCTGTGTCGGATGTGAAAGAGGACAACTGTCTGCTGGCCCACACAGGCAGTGTGGCCCTGACCACACACACTGCACGCCTCTGCCTCGCTGCTGTTGCGATGGGGACCTCCCAAGCCACACGGTGTCCCCCCCAACAGGTTGGACCATCACCCACACCCACACATCTCTTCCCACTACAGCTTGGGACACCAGAGAGCCAGGTCATCTGGCAGCTGGGGTCACCCCAGGAGCCCCAGCCCAGGCAGGATGCGGAAGAGGAACAACTCTGGCTGTGCCCGACTGAATTGGAAGCCTGTCTCCTGGGCATGTGGCTTTAGTTACTGAGTATCTGCATTTCAGTGTCTGCACTAGACGGGGATAACTACAGTCGCAGTCGCCTCACCGAGCTGAGCTGATTTACCATAAGTTGTCTAGCTCGTACCGAGTTTTCTCCCAAAGGTAGTGATTTGCGGTGAGAGACCCAAAACTAGTTTGAACATTCATTGATGATTCTTGCCTACATCAATTATTCATGTGATAGTTTCAAAATGGTAATATTCCACCATTCTCTCTAAATTTATTAATTACACGAGAAGACCTTTCCCTTACCTCTAATGTATTAATACTTATTTATTTGGTGTGGATGAATGGATTCTTGTTTTACTCAATGGATTATAATTGCTTTGTTTTTTTTTTTTTGAGACAGGGTCTCAGCCCAGGCTAGAGTGCAGTGGTGTCATCACAGCCACTGCAACCTTAATCTCCTGGGCTCAAACAATCCTCCTGCCTCAGTCTCCCGAAAAGCTGGGAGTACAGACGCATGCCACTATGCCTGCCTAATTTTTCTATTTTTAGTAGAGGTGGGGGTCTCATTCTTGCTCAGGTGCGAGCTACTGTGCCTGGCCAGTTTTCGATTTGTTTTTTTTTTTGTAGACACAGGGTCTCACTGTGTTGCTCAGGCTGGTCTCAAACTTCTGGCCTCAAGTGATCCTCCCACCTCGGCTTCCGGAAGTGCTAGGATTACAGGCGTGAGCCAACGTGCCCAGCTATAATCCATTATTATCATTATTGATCTCGACGCTCAGCTTTTCCCAGCCTTTGGTCAGTGGGAGCTCCTTCACACTGTTTTCCATGTCTTTTTAACATGTTCCTGTCACCCTTTCAGCACTTCTTTATTTGTTATGGCGTAACAAAGTGGTCCAGGCTCGTATTATACTTTCCCCGCCCCAGCCTTGTAATCAGCTATTTGTTCGGGAAGTCCTGGCTCTTTTTAGTGGAAACCAGTATATAGAACCCACCATCTAGGCACTGGATGTGTTTGTTGCTTTTCAGTGCAATCATTTCTAGATCTTCTCAGCAGGAAGAAACTAGAGAATACACACATACACACAAATGTGACTGTATCGATGTCGTGTCTAAAAACCAGGAGTTAATGCTTATACTGCTGATTCCAATCCAGCACCACGGGGTTCTTCTCAACCTGTTGCCATTACGTGCCTGTGTGTCCCTTCTCAGCAACGTCCTGACAGGAGCTCACTTGCTAACTCTCACCCTGCACAGAGAGTCGTGTTGGAATTGCCAACCCACGCCACTGCCAAAACAAACCCTGCTAAACAGAGCTCAACATTTCTTTGTAGTCAGTTTTGTCTTTATAGTCAAAATACTATGTTCGAAGAGTTCTTTGGGGTGAATTTTGTGAATGTTCATTATATCCCAGAAAAGGTTATTATTATATTTTTTAAGTGACTTGGGTTGGTTCCCTTTTCCTTCGCTGTGGTCATGCTCTCCACTGTAAACACAGGTAAGTTCATTTGTCTATCACATTTTAGGATTTTGCCCCCTCTATCTTACTGACATAGTTTATTTAATTTTATTTAATTTTGAAGCATATAGACATTAATGTGGTTCTGAAAGTCCATACTACGCAAAAAGATGGACTCAGAGATAGGACTGTCCCTTCCATAGATTCCCATCTACCCCTCTGGGCAACTAATCTCGGTATGTTCTGTTCTGTCCTGTGTTTCTTTTTACAAAAATAAGCTGACGATATCTGTTCCTATGTCTCCATATATCTATATTTAATATCTATATCTGTATGTTTTTCATACACAAAAGATAGCAAAATATATATACTCTTTTGCCCTCTGGTTTTTTTTTTGTTATTGTTGTTGTTCGGTATTTTGTTTTGTTTTGGTTTTGGTTTTGCTTAATGACATGCCCTAGAAATGACTCCATATTAGTTTACCGATACCTTCCTTGTTCTTTTTCATATCTGCATAGTACACCACTGCGTGGATATATCATCACATAGAGTTTTAATGGATTGCACATATTTCGCATTTGATTCTTGGAATACTCCGTGAGGTAGACAAAAATGTATGTTATTATCACCATTTTGTAACTGAGAACATAGGTTCAGAGAGGTAACACAGGTGAGCAGTGACAGAGTGGGGTCTGAGACTCAGTCTAGAGCTTGAGTCCAGCTGTGCTTTAGAGTCTTTAGAGCTCTTAACCTTCCACTTCACAGGATAACTCTGAATTTGTGGGCTGATTTGGGACCATAACCATTATTTACAGTATGTGTCTAGGCTTAATGGTAATAATGTGTTCTGAGTTCCAATCACTTTAACACAAAATTTTGTAAAGTGACCTGTGCAGGATCTTGAGTGTGCTCCACCTTGGTAATTTGAGACGAGTTAATAAAGGACCTTGTTGTTGTGGGGATGTGAGAATTAAAACAATAATGAGATACTCTTTCCTAACCATCAAGTTGGCCAAAATTAATAAGCCTGACTATACCAAGTGTTAGAGAATATACAAATAAATAGAAATGCTTATACACCATTGACAAAAGTATATATTCAGTCAATCATTTTGGAGAACAATTTGACAATATCCTGTAAATTTAAAGCTATGCATAGCTTTACTGTAACAATTAACATATAATGGGTTTATTAGTGCTATTTTTAAATGAATGAATGAATATATACTTTTAAATTTTCTCAGCTTTAGTCTCTAATATGGTAAATGTGAATAGCTATAACATACACAAACAAAATCTTTGTGTTCCTAAATAAACTTCAGGAGTGTAAAGGGGATCCTGATACAAAAATGTTTGTGAACTGCTGTCCTAGAGAAATTCTGGAATATGCGCATAAAAAGAATTGTTTAAAAACATTCATTACAAGATTATTGGTAATAGTGCAAGTATGGACACAACTTAAATGTCCGTCACAGAAGCACAGACAAACACATTGTTGTATATTCATACAATGGAATTTTATGTGGAAATTAAAATGAATCAACTTGGATAAATCTCAAAAAAAAGTGGATGAAAAAAGCAAGTCACAGATCATTGTGTAGAATATGACATGTTTACTTTAATTTTAATAATTTGCAAAACAATTTAATGTATTGTAGATATATACATGTATGTGTAATGAAAGCTTAAAAACATGAATGGGCCAGGCATGGTGGCTTATACTTGTAATCCCACATTTTGGGAGGCTAAGGAGGGAGGATTGCTTGAGGCCAGGAGTTCGAGGCCAGCCTGGGCCATATAGAACGACCCCATGGCTCCGCAAAGAAAACAAAAATTAACCAGGTATGGTGAGATGCCTCTGTAGTCCCATCTACTTGGGAGGCTGAGGGAGGAGGATCGCTGGAGCCCAGGAGTTTGAGGTTGCAGTGAGCTATGATCAAGCCACTGTACTCCAGCCTGGGCAACACAGTGAGATCCCCATCTCTAAAACAAAATTTAATTTAAAAATTAAATTTAAAAAAGCATCATGCCTAGGAATTATGTGTTCCAACTTCAAAATAGAGGGCTTCAACTCTATTATATGATTAAAGAAAGATATATTTGAGGTAAATATATGAAAATATTAAGATTTTTGTGGGGTTACAAAGGTAATGGTTACATTATCACTATTGCGTGTATTTGAAGTACAGAAAAGGAGGGAAGGAGGGGATGAGGCTATCTCAATAATTACTGCAGACAGGATAATTATCTGGACAGATTATAAAAATCCCGCAAAGTGAGAAGAAAGAGCTCACAATAAAGTGAAGTCATATCTTCGAAGGTATTTTAAGTTATTTGAGAAGTAAGGAAAGAAAGCGGTTGAAGTGCACTTATTAAAAAGTCAGAAGAAGGAAATGAATATTTATTGAGTGGGTTCTTATGTGGTTGACACTACCTTGCACACACAACAGGGCAATTAATCCATACAACAACTCAGCGAGTTATAATACATATTAATAGCTTTGGGGATAATAATACGATATCTCAAATTTACAGATGAGCCGGTCAGAGCTCAGAGAGGTTGCGTAGTGTAAGCACAGAGGGGAAGCCGGCTTTGAGCCCTGGTCTCCTTGAGTCGAAAGAGAGTTTTGCACTGTTCAATTCTGTGTGTGCTTCCCAAGAGACAGGGAGCACAAAGAGAGGAGATTGGAGGATATAACATTTCTCTTCAAGGATACTTTGTATTTACAGTAACTGGGGAATTCAAAGCATTCTAGAGCTGTCACAAATTAATAATTCTCACGAGTTATTCTGACTCTATGTGAGAAACTTTAAGAAACGTGAAGTCACACAATGGTTAAACAATTTTCCCTTGATTAGAACATTAGTTGCAATGTGTGGAGTATAATTCTGTTTTTCTTTGGTGCAATAAAAAAAATCACACTGATCACATCTGCCTTTTTAGGGAATTTTTTTTTGAATCATGATTCATTTAATTTTGACCAGATTAATGAATGAAAGAATGAAAACGGCATTTTCAAGGACTTGTGTGTGCTGTGCCAGATACTGTCTGCCACCATCACAGCAATCGTTTGAGAGCTTATTGTCTCCATTTTGCAGATGAAGCCATGAAAGTTCAGAAATCAAAAGAGACTTAACACACCTTGGCGCAGCCAGGGGTACATGGTGCTATTTTCAACCCAGGACTGTCTGGCTTTTTCATATAATGTGTTTGAATAATCATGAACTGACCATTCTTAGGGTAAGACCTTAGGCTGACTCTGAAGTACTTTTAAATTCTTGGAGGCTTCAAGGCTTTTCTCTTTGAGGAGAAAGCAAATGAGAGCCACACCACCCTGCTGCTCGTTGAAAGCTTTTGTGGAAGCTCTTTGCACACGGCCCGGATATTTAATTGGCACGGCCCTTCTTCGTGAGCCCTCTGCCTGCTGTTTTAGGAGCCAGGCATAAGCAGAGTTGAATTATTCATGTTATTATTATAGTAATGTTAGTAATTTTGAGCATGAATTCAAAAGTTTTACTTTTATCAAAGTAACACAAGCACATAGTTTAAAATGTTTCCAAAAGTCTTAGAAGGTTCATAATCAAAGAGAACAATCGCTGCCTGTCTTTCCTCTATAGTCCTGCTTCCCAGAAGCAAGTACAGGCGGTCCCCGGGTCACAGACAAGATACGCTCCTGAGAACGTCTTTACGTCAGGTTTGTACAAAACTCAGATTCCTGATGAACAGTGCAGAACAGTAATAATAACAATAATACTATAGTGGCTCGTATGTGGTGTAATACAGTGTAATACTGTAATAATAATAATAACCCTGTACTGTAATAATAAGTTACAGAAACTATTGTTCTTTTTCTTTTAATTAAAACAAACAAAACACAGAGACACACTCATACAAAAAGTTTAGATAGGAGATAGGAGAAATTTCAAAAACGTATTTTAAGGGTTAACACCTAATGTTGCATCAATGCTAGGCGAATAGGAATGTTACGTTTGTTTTGATCTTCTTACCAAGTCAGTAATAACCTTTCCATTTCAGTAATTAATCCACTAGCTGCTTACTAATAAATGATGGTCTCGTGGGAGCACTGCCTGCCATGTGTCCATTATTCTCACTTTATCCTTTGTGTCCTTCCTCACTTCGCTCTGCTAGTTGAGCGACTAAAGTCTGATGCTTTCCCAGTGAGCGCTGGGTCTGGCCGTTCTGCGAACACTTCGGTATTTCTGCTTTCGTTTCCATCGTGATTACCTTTCTCTCCGCTGCAGCCCCACCTGGACTTGCGGTGGACTTTCACTTTGGACACGTGGTCACAAAATCGAATAAAACATTTAAGATGAATGTGACGCTGTGTGCGAGCGACCATATAAACAATGACACCAGAGTGTAAAGATGCTGAGCCAACCACCGCTCACACCGTGCGGTTTGTTTACATGCACGAAAGAAATTCGTTCCCGAATTATTAATTTAATTATTTAATTATAACTTATCCTTATGAGGAGCCTTGGGAGCCCTTCCCTAAGTACGGAACGCCATAAGCTCGGTTGTCTGTAACCTGTGGACAGCCTGCAGTCAGCTGTTTCTTCTAGCATATACCTCCATATTTTTAAATAATTTTCAAATCAGCATTCTTTTGATTCATAAATTTTATATGCAATGTATTGATGTCTGATAGTGGTAGATAAGGATTTAGCTCCATCATTGTCCCTCCCCTACCTTCATCTTCCTAACATAATTTTTTGTGTAACAGCTTTGTTGAGAAATAATTCACATATCCTAAAACTCAACTTTTTTTTTTTTTTTGAGACAGAGTCTCACTCTGTTGCCCGGACTAGAGTGCCGTGGCGTCAGCCTAGCTCACAGCAACCTCAAACTCCTGTACTCAAGCAATCCTTCTGCCTCAGCCTCCCGAGCAGCTGGGACTACAGGCATGCACTACCATGCCCAGCTAATTTTTTCTATATAGATTTTTAGTTGTCCAAATAATTTTTTTCTATTTTTAGTAGGGACGGGGGTCTCACTCTTGCTCAGGCTGGTCTCAAACTCCTGACCTTGAGTGATCCCCCCGCCTTGGCCTCCCAGAGTGCTAGGATTACATGCGTGAGCCACCACGCCCAGCCCAACTCACCCTTTTGAAGAGTGCAATTCAGTGGTTTTTAGTATATTCACAGAGATGTACAACCATCACTGCTATCTAGTTTTAGAACATTTTCGTCATCCCTACAAGAAACATTGCACCCTGAGCAGTCACTGCTCTTCCCTCCCCCAGCCCTAGGCAACCCCTCATCTACTTCCAGTCTCTGCGGATTTGCTTATTCTGGTCATCATAAGTGGAATCATACAATATGTGGCACTTAGTGTGTGGCTTCTTTCACTCACCATGTTTTCAAGGTTCGTTCATGTTACAGCCTGTGTCAGAGTTTTATTCTTTTCTGTGGCCGAATAATATTCCATTGTGTGCCTATGCTATATTCTGTGTACCCATTCACCAGTTGGTGAACATTTGGGTTGTTTGCACTTTTTGGTTTTTATGAATGATGCTGCTATGAACATTCATGTACAAGTTTTTGTGTGAACATATTTTTTCAATTTGCTTGGGTGGGTATATACCTAGGAGTGAAATTGCAGGATCATATGTTAACTATGTTTAGTGTGTTGCGGAACTGCTGAACTGTTTTCCAAAGTAGCCATACCATTTCTCATTTCTATTAATACTAGCAATGTATGAAGTTTCCCGTTTCTCCACATCCTTGCCAACACTTGTCTGTCTTTTTTATTTTAGTCATTTTAATGGGTATGAAATTGTATCTCATTGTGGTTTCGATTTGCATTTCCCTAAGGACAAAGATGTTGAGCATCTTTTCATGTGCTTATTGGCCATTTGTATATCTTCCTTGGAGAAATCTCTGTCCAAATCCTTTACCCATTTTTAAATTGAGTTACTTGTCTTTTCATTGTTGTGAGTTATTAATATATGATTTGTAAGAGTTCTTTACATATTCCCTTATTAGACAAGTTATTTGCAAATATTTTCTACCATCCTGTAAATTCTCCTTTTTACTTTCTGGATGGTGTCTTTTGAGGAAAAAAAGTTTTTAATTTTGATATAATCCAACTTATCTGTTCTTTCTTTTGTTGTTTGTGCTTTTGGTGTTGGATCCATTAACCGTAGCTTAATCCAAGATCACAAAGATTTACTCTTGTATTTTCTTATAAGTGCTTTATAAATTTAGCCCTTAAATTGAGGTCTATGGACCATTTTCACTTAATTTGTTTTCTGTATGGCGTGAGGTAGGGGTCCAACTTCATTCTTTTGTATGTGCATATCCAATTGTCCCAGCACCGTTTATTGAAAACCTGATATAGTTTTATAACAAATTTTGATTACCTCACTATTCAGTATGTACACTATTATCTTTCTTTTCATCTGATTATGCCTTTTTTTAAAAAAAAAATTAACTTTCTGCTCTTGTTTTGTGGATACAATATCTTTTCTCATCTCGCTGAGGACATTGACATTACTTCATATTAACATTGACTCATTTTCTCTAACCTCTAAGGTTAGAATGACTTCCATAATACAGCTGGTCCAGAGAAAAATGCTACCTCCAAAAAGCATGTAATCAAAAAGAAAGATTATTAATCTAGCTGTTTTAATGGCACCCTTAAGAATATATCAGATGCTTTTGGGTGATGTTTTTCAACCCCCACCCCCCACCTTGGTTAGTTTTGGCCTCATGTTTTTATGTGGAAACATTTCCTCAATTGTCCAGCAATCCTTAAATTTCATATTAAGCAGTGGGACCCAGAAAAGCTGAATGGCAGGGGTGTGTGTGTGTGTGTGTGTATGTGCGCACATGCGCAGGGGTGTGTGTGTGTGTGTATGTGCGCACATGCGCAGGGGTGTGTGTGTGTGTGTGTATGTGCGCACATGCGCAGGGGTGTGTGTGTGTGTGTGTATGTGCACACACGCACATGCGCTAGGACTGAGAATAGGAGTGTGGACTGTTGGGCCTCACCACAGTGTGATCGGGTGGCAAGCCACTGGGGCAAGAGATAGGGGAAAGCAAAATACCAGTATCTTCTGCACCTTTTGCCAGGGCAGTTCAGTTTCCCCGTAAAGGACCATCCAGTCTGCGAGGGACAGTGGGGAGTGGCTAGGGAGGGGTGCTGCTAAAGCAGTGCTTATTAGGAAGTTTGAAAAGACTCCTCCCTATCCGCCCAGGTGACAGGGCCCAGACTCGGGGACAGTAGGCACAGGGCAAGGAGGGGGTAATACGGCATGATCACCTCCCCATTTCCTGAGCAGCCTCTGAACAGCGGCCGCCAGACTGCGCAGAGCTCCCTGACTCCCCGACCTCGGGGCGCTCAGTTCTGAGTCTTTCCCTGTGCTCTGCAGGTGAGAGCTAGTTCTCATCGGTGTCCTCTTCCCAGGCTCCCCGTCCTCCACGCTGCTCAGGAACCTGATGCTGCTCTAGACACTATCAGCCTTCATATATTGGCTTGGGGTTTCAGAAGCCTCCTGTCTTTATCAAAGATGGAATTTGTGTTTACAACTTTTATTTTTCTGTGTTTCTTTGTTACTTTGTGGATGATTTTCAAGAGAAGGAGGTGGGAACATCTTTCAATCTACCATTTTAAAACAGGAAATCCCTTGTTGAATTATTTTCTAGAGTTTCCCAAGTAAGGAGACTGGCAAAAGAGACTAGAGGCCCAATGGAAGAAAGTCAGTATACAAAAGGCTGTGGATTTTCTGCTATTTATTTTCAAGATGATGTTAGCATAAGTGACAGTCACACAACCAGTATAATGAGCAAATACAGGATTTTATCCTCCTGGGAGAGCAGTCTAGCACATTTCACACATTTTTCTTGAATCAGAAATCACTCTTTACTGCAGGTGAAAATGCCACTGGGTTTTCAGTTGTTTTGGACAGAGTGCCATATTGTGGCAAAAATAGACAGATCTTTCTGAGTCTTTTCAATCTCAAACTCCTAAAACCTGATAACTTTTGAAACACAGAATGAAGAAGTTCTTGGAAAGTCAGGCAGTATTATCGATAGGAAATCCTCAAAAGCTGGAGTTCAAAATGACTGTCCCAAGTAATCAATAAAACTTGGCAAACAAACTGGCGAAGAGAAAGAGGCTGTGTAATTCGACAACGTCTTTAGACAAGTAGATCTGCTTTTTGGCGTGCAGAGTCAATTCCAATGCCAGCTTTCTATGCAGGTTTTGTAATTACTTCGCTTGGTATAATAGTTTGAAGTCTCAGTATTCCAGGAGTTGTCTAAAATATTGTCATGGGTTGCAATTATTCAGTGATTTATTTAAACTATTGGTTAGCCCAACGTATTCATTTCAGATCTAATATTTGCATGCTTCACTGAGATAATCTCATGTACTCAGTAAATTTTGCAGTTTCCTTGCCTATTTACAGAGTTTCAGTACTGACTAAGAAATGTTTCTGAGCTTCAGACTCACACCAGTAAGAGTGACTTTTGCAGTTCTGTACCCATCAGAACAGATCTGATCCTATGTGCTTTATGAGTGAAGTGCCCAAAGGCAGTATTATATATATATTTTAGAAATTACATAGTGTAAAAACTAAATTTCATATAGGAAGACAATTAAATTTCATATATAGGAAGACCATTAAAATAACTTGAGCTGTGAGATAAACACTTTACATGTTATACAGACAGGATACTGGGATATCTCGAGATGCTAGATGGCAGATGCTACACAATTTGGATTTGGAAGAAGGTTAGAATTACTTCTATAACATAGCTGGCCCAGAGTAAAATTCTATCTCCAAAAAGCATGCAATCAAAAAGAAAGATTGTTTATTCAATTGCTTTAATTGTACCCTTAAGAATATATTGGATGCCTTTGGGTGGTGTTTTTCTTTTTTGTCTTCCTGTATTTCCACATATATACTGTATATGTATTTCTTACATATTTACATTAGGAATAATGAATTCTGCTTTGAATCCTTTATAATTCAAAAGACATAAATGAATTTTTGGAAATTTATGACAGTAAATATTTCTGATACACTCACAGATAGTAAAACAAAGTATTACCCTCTAGTTAAATAACAAAAGAAAAGTTCTTCTGACATTTAACCTAGATCATTCCACCCTAAATTATGTGATGATCTCCTCGAGGTAAATATAGAAATTTTATCTCTCTAGACACTTACAAAAAAGAAAATCACATACTCTCTGGAAGATACACTAAGATTCTGCTCCACTTTCATAAGAAAATGGAATGTTCTCTTTTTAACCAGAGTCTTTTATAATTCATATTACATTTTGAGGCTCAAAATCTGAACTGCATCTTGGAATTTCCCCCGACTCTTTTCTGGGTGCAGTTCTAAATTGGCAGGAAAGATTTTGCTTGTTAACTGCCAAATAATTATTTCATCGTAAGGCTCAGAAGAGAAAGAATGTCTATTACGTCTGTTTGTGAGGAGACACCTTCCTAAAAGACTCAAACCCATTACACGAGGGGTGGAAAAACCCACGTATGCACAAGATTTGAATCTGGCAGGAGCACAAACGCCTTTGAGATATTAGATTTTCCAGTTGCATTGCCTAACAGAGTGAGAGTTGCCAAATTTGCAGAGATTGGTATGGTTTTGGTATATGTATGTGAATAGCGTTCTGTTCACAGGATTAACAAAGGTTTGGGAAGTCCTATGTTGTTGGAAGAATATCTTGTGAAATATTTAGGTCTTGGACCAACTGCCATAGAGTGTATGTATAATCTTGGATAAAATCCCTAAACTGGAGCTTGTGCCTTTGACATGAATTTATCAAAGTCTGTTATTCTGAATCCTCTTATTAGATATTGTGAGAAAAGAGCACTGGATTAAGAGTCAGATATTAGGCTCTGGTCCCATCTTTGTCACCAGCTGTGTGGCAAGGCATTGAAATTCTTTGAACTTCAGTTTCTTCATCTATAAAATAGGAATAATAATTGTTGGCTACTTAATAAACTTAATTCATGAGATGATACATTAAAAGTATCCCATAAATTATAAAATTTATAAACACACAAGGAATTATTATTAGCAAACATAGTGCATGTAAAATTGTGTAAAAATCTCGTACAAGTACTGTTATTGCGGCCTTTACTAGTTACGCTGTCAAAGCCTGAGAATCCAGAGAGCGTTTTACACTGTTCTATCTGCTAAAGGCAAGGTAATAAACTCTGTAGAAGGTGTGGTCCTTGGGGACTTGTGCTGTGCTGGTTACATCATCAGGGAGCACCACACGGCATCATGGGAAGAACGTCTGTCTTGGCGTCCAGAGACCTTGAGCTGTGCCTGAGTTTGGCATGTCAACGCTTTGGAGAACTTTCAGGAAGTTGCTGAGCCCCGATTTCTCTGTCTCTAACATAAGGGGTTGAACTAAATAACCTCTAAAGTCTTATCCAGTTATAAAATTCTATCATTTTATAATTGTTTAAAATATCAATTTCTTTTGAGGGTTCACCAAAGTGATTCAGAGTCTTAGTGTCACGTACTATATGGGGGACTGCAAGTGTGATTGTGCAGGAAGCCCTGAGCTACTTAAACACAGGATTAGGGAGAGGTATTTTTGTTTCACTGCCCAGAGTTGACCCTGCACAGCCAGGTGCCCACTAACTATAATATTGAACAACCTAGGAGCCACCATAAAATTAATAAACACCAGCGGTCCCACCTGCAGTGCTAGGAGGTACGCTGTGTTGTCATGGTGTTCCTAGGAGTAGCTGAAGCATAAACCTGTATCAGGGGACCTGCTTCCATTGCTTTAAAACCACCTCCTACCTTAGAGGGGTGTCCTAAACCCCAAATCCCCAGGGAATTGATTAATTAAATCAAGCATTTTTGAAAATCAGATTTTATTTTGAACCTGTTCATAAACCAAAGGCATTCAGCATGAAAAAAACATGTTTTTGAATCAGACAGGCATTGATTTGAATCCTAGGTTGACAGTTTACTAATGGGAGACTTTAGGTAAATTGTTTGACTTCTCTGAGTCTCAGTTTCTTTGTCTCTAAAAATTGGATAATGGCTACTTTGCAGACTTGTACAGACATTAAATATCAGCATTAAATATGGCATTAAATATCTGAAGAATATTAGGTACTCAGTAAATACATGATCATTGCTATTAATTGATGAAAACATATTTCTAAAATTTTGTAATTGTTAACTGCCCAATTTAGGTAAGAACGAGTGTGAAGGTTTTCGGAATGAAAACAAGGTATTTGGAAAAACTTTTCTCAGTTTTAATGGGTTTAAGCTCCAAACTGATAGAGCCTTTACAGTTTTCCCCCCTCCTAGTAGAACTTGTTCCCTGTTACTTGAATTTTATCATTCCTTAGTAAAACATGTAGTATCACAGGTTACAAGGATAAAGATAAGAGATTTTTCTGTTTTACATGTTATTTGAAGTGTAAAACTTTTATAGATTTTAGTTTTTTGGCTTTTCTTTTTAACCAATTCCTGACTTTCTCCATTGAGCTGTCTGAAAATATAAATTATGACAAAGTTGATTCAGATCCAACGTGTGCTGGAGTTGACTCGCATCAGTTCCTGGGAGTTGTGTTTGTACATCTATTCGTAACTCTGTATTCAGTGACATCTTGTTATTAGCTCAAATTGGCCATGGTTGCAGTATTTACACCACAGAAATCTGCAAACACCACAAGTCACGTCTCTCTCTCTCTCTTTTTTTTCCATAGCCAATTGTTAAACACAAGCACGCCACTGGACATAAAATCTCTGTAATTTTTTTCCATATTTGAATTTATTATTTAAAATGTACCTTTTCAAATAGTTATTGTGAATTTCTCCTTAAAATGAAGCTTTATAAGAGCAGAGCATTTGTTTTATTTGCTGATGAATCCCAAGTGTCTAAAACAATACATATCCCAATAAATATCGGAAATAAGCAAGCAGTGGTGCTTTAGTAGCTTTGTCTCATCATAAACTTACAAACTGCTACCATTCTGAATCTCTTCAAATGTCCAAACTATCACTAGACTGAAGTCCGAGAGTATCTCTCTAAAATAGGAAAGACATACAAGGTTTTTGAGGAAAGAAATTGATTATCAGACACCAACTTCTACTTTATGCAGCACGTTGGTAAAAAATACAACTTTGAGCCAGACTTCATTTGGGAGAGTTTAGTACAATAAGTTATTCACAAACAATTTCCAAATCATTTGAACAAGTTAATCTATGAAGTGGAATTGTTTGACATTAACTATCTGAATGCTAAATAAATTATTTTGACTTTGAGGTATTTGATAATACATTGTTCTTCCAGGGAGGAACTAAGAGTATAAGTGGCTTCCAGAAGCTGGTTCTGAGATACCAACATATAAAATGGTGCTTTGTTTTCTACTTTTTTTTTTTTTTTGAGATAGAGTCTCACTCTGTTGTCCCGGCTAGAGTGCCGTGGTGTCAGCCTAGCTCACAGCAACCTCAAACTCCTGGGCTCAAGTGATTCTCCTGCTTCAGCCTCCCAAGGAGCTGGGACTACAGGTATGTGCCATCATGCCCAGCTAATTTTTTCTGTATATGTTTAGTTGTCCAGCTAATTTCTTTCTATTTTTTTGGTAGAAACTGGGTCTCACTCTAGCTCAGGCTGGTCTCGACCTCCTGAGCTCAAAGGATCCGCCCGCCTCGGCCTCCCAGAGTGCTGGGATTACAGGCGTGAGCCACTGCGCCTGGCCATATCTTCTTATTTTATGTTCAAGGACAGACTGATATATCTCTGATCAGACCTGGGCTAAGTTGATAAAGTGGAAACGGTAAAGGAATAAACATTTTTTAGAGATATTAGTGATAAAAGAATTAACAACACGATAGCTTGGTTGGAAAATTTGAAAGGTGTTGTCAAAAGATTGAGTTGGTATAAAACATTTCTCGAAGAGTGTAAAAGTGGAGAATCGAAAGTTTCTTATCACTATTTGAAGGGGAAGATTTTAATGCACTGGGCATTTCCCCTTCTCTGCCTCTTCAGGGTCATTCTGCTGCCACCAACCATCCCACAAGCTTAGAAGGGAGATAAACACTTCCAAGACCCAATGTCTTTGCTTTTGCCCACTCCCTTTCTCAGGCACCCCTTCTTTCTTACTATGCCCTCCGTGATTCAGTTCAGATAGTTTGTTAAAATGCTTCTCCGTAACATGAAGGAAATTAGAGGCTACAACTCGAAAAGGTTGAACTGTATACCAGACACTGTGATATAGTGATATAGCTTAGGCTCTCAAGGTAAACTTTGTTTAAGTCCTAGCTCGACAATTTACCAGTGGCATGATCATGGTCAAGTGACTTATTCTTGCTAAACCTCAGTTTCTTCTCTGTAAAATATGATAATAAGAATCCCCTGGCCAGGTGCGGTGGCTCACACCTGTAATCCTAGCACTCTGGGAGGCCAAGGCAGGAGGATTGTTTGAGCTCAGGAGTTAAGAGAACAGCCTGAGCAAGAGCGAGACCCCGTCTCTACTAAAAAAAATAGAAAGAAATTAGCTGGACAACTAAAAAAAAATATATATATATATATAAAAATTAGCTGGGCATGGTGGTGAATGCCTGTAGTCCCAGCTACTTGGGAGGCTGAGGCAGAAGGATTGCTTGAGCCCAGGAGTTTGAGGTTGCTGTGAGCTAGGCTGATGTCACAGCACTCACTCAAGCCCGGGCAACAAAGCGAAACTCTGTCTCAAAAAAAAAAAAATTAAAAAAGAATTCCCTACAGTGTTGTTGTCAAGATTAAATGAGATAGTTCACGAAAAGTGATTAGCCTAGTTCCCAGCACATAGTAAGCATTCAGTAAATGGGAGCAATCACATCACAAGAATTCTACTTGTCCCACATTTAGCCCCGGGGATGCATTTCTGGAAGTGAGACCTGTACACAAATCAGCACCATAAGGTGTTGGGGTCAGCATGTGCATTCCCTGTGAAGATGAGTTCTGGCCTTATGCCTGGGCAACTGCGTTCATGTTCTCCTCACACCCTTGGCAGTCACCGCATGCCCAGGCCACGGGCACTTCCAGCCACTGTTCATGTACGTGGTCATTCCTCCCAGGCTATCGTATGATACCTCTGAGATGTTGCAGGACTTCCAACACCCTTAATTGCCTGCTTAGCATCAACCTCTGTTCTCACCACCATTTTTTTCCTCCTTGATTTTTGACATCCAGCTTGAAACACTTCCGTGACACTCCGGCAATATCTGCAGTACTACCATTTGTACGGGGCACAATTTATGGGCAAATATGTTCGCCAGGACATGAACTATTGGTAGAAGGAAAGGTCACGCCTGAGTACTAAACAGATAGGTGAGAACCTTTCACACCAAGGACATGTCATTGGCTGACAGGATGCCGTGGGGCCTGCGCTAAGTACCGTGAGTTACAGGATGTCTGGGGGAGAGCAGGGCTACGGCGAGTGGCGTGGAATGGGGGAGCCTGCCCTCCACGCTGCGCTCAGAGGGTTTCCCCAGAACACCACTCAATTCACTGGATAAATCTGAAGGCTATTAGGATACTAACAAATCAGAGGAGACCAGAAAATAAAAAAATCCTTCTGACTATGTTTACCCCGTACTTTCCTGAGTCGATGGACGTCGGAACACTCTTTGTGCAACAAGTAGAAAGCCCCACGAAATACGCTGCAGGCGCTTCCCGTCCCCACTCCCTCTTGGTCCAATGATCCTCCTTCTCCTGAACCTTGATCTTGACAGTGATGAACCTTGTGATTAATTCTATCTCTTGTCCCAAATGAGCTACTGTTTTAACCATTTTTTTATTTTTCATTAAACCAGAATCCTTTCTCTTTGGATCTCAAGTACATTCTGATTGTCACGAATTCCATTAATCTATTAGCTATGACTTCACTGATACTGTTTCTTATTCTAATAGCCCATTCATTTATTTCTTGGAGCAATGCTGTCCAATAGAATTTTCTGAGATGATGAAAATGCTCGCTCACGTCTCTCTGCTCAGTCTAATACTCTAGCACTATCCATGGCTGACCACTGAACATTTTAAATGTGGCTAGTGCAACGGAGTTTTAAGTAGAATGGAATTTTAAATTTTAATTAATTTCAATAGCCACATGTGGGTAATGGCTATCATACTGGAAAGCACAATTGTTGGGAAAACTCCCTGCCAGAACCGAGAACCACCCTCTGTAAGCAGAGAGCAAGCTCAGCCCAAAGAAAGAGGCAGACCAGTCCAGGTTGGTAGGCAGTCAAAGAGTTATTCAGGAGGAACTTACATTTGAGGTAGTCTGGAGCGGCAGCAAGACAAAGTAGATCTCTGCTCTTGCAAAGGACTCTTGTCTAATCTTTTATACCATGAAAAGAAAAGGGAAAGGGAAAAAAAAGTCACTGACAGAGTGTTAAACCATCTGGTGGCTTTCCTTATCTATTTACTTTCTACTTAAAGGGATTGTTCCAGTTCCCTACAATCTGGTCAGCGTTCCTGGGGGCTGGGGGTTGTTCCAGGCAGTGACAGTTATCTTGTTTCACTCGTAGCTGTGTCCTACAATCCGCTTTGCACACAGAATACATTTTCACTTCTTTCAATCCTAGTGGATCTTGTCTACATACCCGTACCTGGGAGAAAAATAAGATGGTAGCTAGAAGTCGTGCCAATGAGATGAAGCCGCCATAACCCCCACAAGGCACATCACTGAGCACCGATCTTCTCTCCAGATTATGTCACGTTGAATATTCAGATGTAGCACCTGTATAATTTGTAATAACAAGAATGTAGATAATTTTTGGTATATTATGGAGAAAAAGTCCTATTAAAATATAGTAAATGAAACCACTTAGTGGAAATGCTAATAACAAAATAGACTAAAAGGAAGGTTTGGAAAGATACACTTTAAATGACAGAGAAGTTGGAAATAACCTCTGGGGATATTCAATTTAGAACCACTCTGATGTAAAATTGACTTGCAAATGTTCCAGTGGAAAAAGCCAAATCTGAAAAATAAAAGATCTATGTGACTAAGTGCCTGCTTCTGTCTGTGGCCCACCCCAGGGTGTGGGGGATGGTCTTCCATTTGGGAAGAACACAAGCTCCTCAGCGCTCACACAGGGGCTCTCTGCTGCTTAAGGATCAGGTATCGGGAGCATTTGGAGCTCCCTTCAGTTTACAATACTGGTTATCTGTCCTTCACCTACTTATTAGAGATTCAAATTACGAATTATCTGAACACAATTTATGTCAAACACCCAGCTGAGACAACTGATATTTGCCAAGGGCCTCCTTCCTCAAGGTTCTCCAAGTTTTATGCCTGTATCAAATCAAATCTCTGGAAAGCTTGGACTCAACTTGTGTCCCTTCATCCTGGAAGAAAAGCTTCACAGTACGCCTGAACTCTAAAGGCCTGGTAAGAAACAGTCTTAAAGAGAACTTCTGTGCCTTCTTTGTGAAACTACTGGGGGGACCTTGTCCAGTAAGCTACTCATTATCATATCTACCCACTTGAGAAGTCACTCTTAGCTACCAGAACCAGAGAAAGTTTGTTTCATGCTGAACTGGAGGCCGAGGCGGGAGGATTGCTTGAGGTCAGAAGTTTGAGACCAGCCTGAGCAAGAGTGAGATCCCATCTCTACTAAAAATAGAAAAAGTTAGCCAGGCAACTGAAAATAAAAAATTAGTTGGGCACGGTGGCCCACACCTGTAGTCCCCGCTGCTATTAGGGAGTCTAAGGCAGGAAGATCGCTTGAGCCCAGGAGTTTGAGGTTGCTGTGAGCTAGGTTGACTGCCTAGCACTCTAGCCCGGGTGACAGAGCGAGACTCTGTCTCAAAAAAATAAATAAAAATAAAATAAAATAAGTTCTCTTTTAATTTGATCCTTATGTATTTTATACCTATCTTGTCTACCAACTATATTAAAAATTTAAAAGCTGTTAACTGGTTTTGAAAATATTTGACCCATTGATACAGTAACAAAATGTATCTTAAGTTCTATTTATGATATCCAGAAACAAAATTTCAGATAATAAAAAATTGTGTTTCATTGAGTAACATGCTTGACAATTGTCAAAGCTCTTATAACGTGTATTAGAATAAAGTGCAAGTGGTGCATGTACACTGAGGTTAGACACCTAAAAAAGGAGGTTGCAGTTCACAGAAACACTGAGATATGCTCCTATGATCTCCTCAGTCAACATAAGGATATTCCAATCTTGAGAGGACTAATATTCCTGTTCATTCTGATATTCCCAGTGATAAATACAGTACCTGACACTTGTAGGAACTCAATAAATATTTTGTGAATAAATGAATCAATGAACAATTACGAATACTTACAGAAATCTTAATGAATTTTGTATGCATTTTAAAATATTCTCAAACAGCTCAATGAACTTCCCAATTATATTGGTGAGTTGCTTTCATCTTAATTTTGCCACCTGTAGAAGTTTTAAAGGCAAAAGCAGTGTTCCTAAAATTTCTAATACTAGGACCATTAAAGCTAATTCTGCTTATCCAGTTGAATCAGTTGAATCAGTTTTGTTTCATTCTCCAGATGGGGACATGGGTAGTAAGTTAGAATGGTCATGACTGCAGAAAGAATATTTTTCTCCTGCATAATCCTGTGTCACCTTGGAGCCCTGGTCTTTCCCTGCTGCACTACTATACTTGTGCTTTGTATTGGTAAATTGAATTTATGTTGGAAATAATGGAAAACTTCCCATGGATGAACTTGTGGTTGTTCTCATTGCTATTTTTTAAAGGCTGATGAGAATTTTAGCTTGTGCCAAAGTTCTTAAACCTCTTACAGACATCAAAATAGCCGTGGGTGAGAATATTGTTCAGAATTTCTACTTTGTAATAAGGAGTGATGGCTCATTTGGCTATATCACTATTACTTCTTAAAAGATCTATGATTTTGGGCTTGGGGAGGAAATGCTTGGTTTGCATTAAAAAAATCAGATATATTACCCACATCATCAAATGAGACCACTGCCAAAGGTCAAAGATGTTATTTCACTTTCTACAAGAATAAAGGGGAGAAGTAATATTTTCTGAAATTCATGTTCACATTATAACCCACTGTCTACATCTTCAGAAGCAGTATTGGCTTTTTCTAAAACTAATGTATTTTCAATACGTTGGTAAATTTATAACTCACACTCCCCCTTTACATATGTCTTTTCTAGAAATTCAAGATGTATTTCAACTTGGAAGTCCAGGTGCTTATTATAAGATTGCATTTATTTCAAAATGAAGGTCAATTTTTTTCACTAAATTGTTTTCCTGACAAAATGTTTATATCCCATGGGCAGATACAGTGGCTCACACCTGTAATCTCAATACCTTGGGAGGCCAAGGAGGTAGGATTGCTTAAGGTCAAGAGTTTGAGACCAGTCTGGACAACATTTCAAGAACTCATCTCTATAAAAAATAAAAATAAATTATCCAGGTGTGGTGGCACACTCCTGTAGTCCCAGCTACTGAGGAGGCTGAGGCAGGAGGATGGCTTGAGCCCAGGAGTGTGAGGTTGCAGTGAGCTATGATTGTGCCACTGCATTCCAGTCTGGGCAATAGAATGACACCATGTCTCTTTAAAAAAAAAAGTTTCCACCCCAAATCTTGATGAATATCTTTATTTAGAATAGATTTATGTTTCCAAATCTCTGTAAGAAGAAATTGGCCTTGGAAATACTACAGCTAGTTTGTCTACTTCATTCACTTAAGATATATTTTTGTAAGAAAGTCTTGACATAAGTGTGACTTAGAAAAAAGTAAACTTGTTCCAAAACTTAAATCTGAACATTGCTCATTTGTAGTATGAAATATTTTAAATTATAAAAATGCATGTGTGTTTTCTTTTTCTTTTATAAATAAGCTATAATTCTTAGTTAGTGCACAAATATTAATAGTATGGGAAGAAGTATTTGGAAACTTCTGATAGATGAATTCATAGTCTTTGATAGTTATGTTTTATGATATGTAAAGTTGTTTGATTTAGTGAACATTCTATTTAATTAGAACATGGTTCAAATGGATACTTTAATATGTGTAGACATTACTTTTAGTGACAAAGTGATTAAGTAACAAAGAACATTTAATTGGTGTTCTTTGTTCCTTATGTTTTTTTAATATAAATTGTGACAGATTTTCTTTAAGTAGATGAAATTCACTATTTTAGCAAAAGCTACTCAGCAGGCTATAAGAATTAAATTTTCTTTTTACTTTGGAAACATTTAACATTTTGAGTCAATGATGAAGATGGTTTTATGAGTTTGGCACTGATATTGTGAAAATCAGACACATGAGATAGATCTCATATTTCTTAATGTTCTCACTTATATTTCATAAATGGTTGATTTAGGAATTACGAAAACAATGGCACACAGTGAGCTAGTTGATGGGTGCAATCTTTGTGCATACGTTTGGGTGTGTTCTGAGTGCCTGTTCACATTTGTTTCCTGTTTTATTGTACAAATCCCCTTTCTCATAACATGAACTTTTCTTATGCATGAAATGCATTGTTATTTCATATTTTTACATTTATTTATTGAAATAGTTTTCAATGAGGGAAATGCTTATAACTTATAAATTCATAATAATGGAAATACTAAATATTCATTTAACTCAAAGTAGTGATATAATTATACTGGGAGAATAGGGAATAGGGTTGAAGGAAGAATGGAAAAAGAGTTGTATTTTCATTATCCATAGTAAGGCTGATAATTTATAATGTTTAAAATGAAAAAGTCCTGAAATAGCAGTATAAACATCTTTTTTTTTTTTTTCAAGAAAACATGGAGGTCAATTGCAATAGAAACAGTTGTAGGGGTTGAAAGTGTTAACTATGGGTAGCAGAAATCAGGAGTGAGAAGAGGTAGGACAGGGAATTCTCTTGTTGAAATCTTACAGCACTATTTGTTTTTTAAAATTGTACATGTATTACTTTAATAAAAATAAAAGTGAAATGAAATTCAAAAAATAAAACAAGAGAAAAGAAATGCCTGCCCTGTTCTAAAACATCTTATTTGTTCCTTTTTTCATTTTCTTCCTTGACAGTCTTAATTTTTGTCTATGATTACCTTTTCTTCACAGAAGACCTCAGACATACCATCCTTTGGCAGAGATATTACACACATATATTGCACACATTATTATGGATCTTAACCTAGATGAGCCTTTTAAAACTGAACACTGTGCTATATGAATTCCCTTTGCTTCCAAACTGTCTTCCTGGTCCAAATGTACTATCACTTGAATGGGGTATCTGGCCAATACTGGCTCTCAAATACAAGATCTCAAAGCTGGTAGGTTTCTGAAATTTGCAAGAAACCTTAGTTACTCAGAAATATAGAGGAATATTTATATCTTTATTACACATACATAATCAATAAAAACTAACTCTGAGTATTGATTTTTATTTTATTTAATAACAAAAATGGGTCTAGTAATGTTAGTTGTCATAGTTATTATTAGTAGTACTAACTTAATATTAGTGAACTTTACATTTGAACATAGGAAAAGGGTTATGGATTTATTATTTGGAAATTGAAAAGACAATAAAACCTAGTTGAATTACTTGTTGTAGTATAAGAATCAGCACAAGTGAATTATTTTTGTATTTTCTTAATCATAATGAAGTTCTTACCAAAATAAAAGATATTAAAGGCCTAAAGTAGTGGTTCTTAAATTTCAGTGTGTGCTTAGGAATTAACTGTAAACACAGATGAAATGGAGATTCCGGGGCGCTGACCTAGAAATTATGATTCTTTATGTGTTCACTATTGCCCAGGGATCTGGGTTGTAAATAAGCATCCTGAGGGATCCTGACAAAGATGGTCCTGGGACCCCACTGAGATACACTGTCTTGTTGGGTTGTATCAGACATATTAATACTTGAGTTGATTTTGTTTGTCTTTTAATTTATTTCTCAATGACACTCCAAAGAGAACAATTTTAAGTGCTCTCTCAGAGAAGTGTCTGGGGACCAGTAGCTGAATATATTTTATACAAAGAGGAATAGAGTAGCTTTATACAGTAAGATCAAGTTCCTTGCTCCTGACCTAGATAACGTAGGATAATTTCATTGGTTACCAGCTAGATGCTAACCAAAAAAAGATAAATATTGGTGGAATAAAGATAGTATTTAGAGAAATACTTTGCACAAGGATGAAATCAAATGGTGCCTGGAATTTTCAAATTCATTAATCAGAGGAATAATTTTAAATGTGTCAAAAAGTAATACTGAACTCCAAATTATAAATTATGCATTCATTTGCTTAGTGCTTACCCGTGAAGTCCTGATATAAATTACTGTTTGTCTTTTTAAAATCCTTTTCCTACTGTGTAGGTTGTAAAGACTCAGAATAGATACTGACAGCTAAAAACAAAATAATCTAACTCACCATAGTGTATTTCAGCATTTAAGAAGAAAAATTTTAAACTAGTTGCCATCCTATTTACTTCTGTAAATGCAAAACTCTATTAATGCTTTCTGGTGAGGTAGGCCAAGAATTTATTAAATCGTTTAATGTGCCTCTTATACTCCCTCAGTGGTTTTTCTCCCTCTCAATTCGGAGGGATAAGCTGACTAAAGCAACAATTTGTTTTTATCTGGTATATGATACCTGTGATAAATATGATCACATACTATAAGACTTGCAAACCTTACAATAATAATAGCGATGATGATGATGATGATGGATGTGATGATGGCTAACATCTATTGAGAGCTTACAACGTGATAAGATATTAAGTGCATTAAGTTACTTGAATGGCACAAAAAATTATTATTATTTGAATTTTATAGATAAGAAGTTTGAGGCCCAAAGAAGCTAGGTAACTTGCCCAAAATCAGATAAGTAGACTTCAAACTTAGGCAGTCTCATTCCAGTGCCCAAGTTCTTTAACCTGGTGCTTACAATAATCCTACCCACCCAATACCTCAGCAAAGGTAAGAACAATATTTGAAATGGAGAAATACTCCCTTGGTGGATATTTCCACCTGATTACATCCTCACTTTGGAAGTGGCAACCCAGTATTTATAAATTTAAGCTTCCTTGGGAGCATGTGGTATCTCTTTCAAGCTAGGTTTCCCTTTAATTTTAATGTTTTGTGGTTTCAATAATAACTGCCTTTTGATATACAGTATTTTAGGGCTAGGTCAGAATTTATACACAGAATCCCAAATAAGAGGGAACAATTATCTGCTTTTGAGTGGAAAATAAATTAAAAGATAATTTGATGAAATCGAAATCAAGTCATTATCTGATTATAAGGCGATTCCTTAGCAGGTCCCGCATGTTTAGCCAGAAGAATCACCTGTCTTGGAGAGCAAGTTCTTTGGGAAGAGAACTAGTTAGATGTGGAAACCACAGACTTCGTGAGTAGAGATGATTCTCGTTCCTAATTCTTTACTGGTTTGGGCTCTGGCGTTGGTGTTGTAATCTGTGGACCGAAAAGCAGCATCTAACAAATGATAGTAATGGAGGAAGGGTTTAAGCAAAAAATATCGACAATAAAATATGCTGTCTGACATGTTTACCCACAAAGAGGGACATCTGCTGAAAGTGATGGGCATCTGGGGACCACACAGAGCCCTTTGGTGGGCTGGAGAATAACCTCCAGCTTTTTCTTTGTTACAGAGCTGGCAACAGAAGAGGGTTTCTGTGACTCCTCCCCCAGCAGCCAGATGAGGCTGTTTAGAAAAGCTGTAGTATGTCAACATCTCTCAGGAAGGGGACTCATCTTACAGTTACAAACAGAAAGAACCTGAAATATTAGGCAGAACAGAGAAAATGACACCCTCTTACCCAGTGCAATGCCCCAAGTAGATGCAATAAATGCTGCTAATGATGATGGTGATTATGATGAAAGCTGGGGTGGTTACAGTGATTTGTATTTAGGATGTTTCATCATTTGGACACAAATACTATTATGCAAACATGTGGAAGCATGAAAGAGTTTGTACTTTGTTTTTCTATACCTAGGGATCAGGGGTTACAGATTGCGTATTTATGTTACAGGAAATAAGCATGAAGGGGGTGTTCTTTTAATTGAGATTTGACTCATTCACATAAAGATAAAAAAGCCAAATAAATCTATGAGGAAGATGCAATGTTTCCCCGAGATATACAGATATAAAACAGAAATCTTCACAGGCCACTGAGAAATAATAGACATTTTTAAGAAGGAAGATTAATTAGAGATATAATAAATTAGAAGTAGTTCTTAAAATGTATATAGCAACTAGAAAGCAATGCTATTCTCAAACCGCTGAATAATAAATAGTTTTGTTTGCATCTTTTAGCCAAATAAACCTAGACTGACTGTAGGCTCAGGAAGATAGAAAAAGTCCAGAAATTCTTGGGAATCATATAATTTTAGAGGAAGAGGGGACATTTAAAATCATTTTTTAAAAATCTCCTAACACATACACAATGAAATTGAAGATAAGTGATTTGTTGTTATGGTCCATGTCAGTAGTAAAGCCAGAAAATAGTACAGCCAGGACTTCTCCCTACCTCTTATTTAACCCACTCTGTGATTCACTGATTCAACCACGGTAGATCTCAAAGAGTGACATTCTCTATTCCATTTTTTGGTCTCAGGTTAGGGTAAGCTTGTAAGTACTTAAAGATGGCAATCAGTTAACTGGGGTTGTTATGTGTATGGTTCAATGTCCTGGGTCATCAAAGTTATTCCACGGTATAGGGGCACAGAATAGGCAAAATAATTGCCTAAGAGCTCTAATTTCATGTCACGACCATTTTTATGAAACAAAAGCAGCTTGGCAGATCACCGATTTCTCCTGAGTGGTTTATTCAAAATTAGAAATAAGTTGAGAAGGGAAAATTTCATTTTCGCAAACTTTAATTATCATGGACGTTTCAGGAGGCAGGGGCAATGAAGCCAGGACAAGCACATTGCTACTCTGCCATCCTATTACACGTAACCGCCGCTCAGTGTTCTCACTCTTTGATCTAAGTTAGCGACTGTTGTTAACAATGTGGTTGCTGTATTGAAATCCCTTTACTATCAGTTATTATTTCTCATACTAATAGTACTAATAGCTTTAAAAATAATTTAGTCTATCTTAATTTTATGCTCAGATTCACAACACTCCGATGAGACAGGACAAACGGTTACCATTATCCGTATTTGATAATGTAAAACTTAAGGCACAGAGAAGATAAGCTGATTTCTGAAGTTCACAGCTACTTCGTGGAAAAGTTAGGGCTAAAGTTCAGGTCTTTTGACTTCCAGCCAATTTCCTTTCGTCTAGACATGTCCTTTTGATTTTAACATTTAAAAAGTGACCTTACATGGTACTTTTCTTTTAACACTTTACTCTGTTTTGTGAATATGACTTTTTTCTTTTGATTATAAGCATCATTTGTTCTTTACAGCATCCCACACAGTTCCCTGAACATAGCAAGTACTCAATAAATGTCAAAGTTTTTAAGAACTAAGGACACGAGAATCCCTTTTTATAGGGTGGATGCTATCTGAGGTAGGACAGTGAGGCATTATATATAATTAGTTCAATTCTTTCCCCTTTCATCTCCATTTAAGAACTTCTGGTCTAACTAGCAGATACTGGTCAGAAGGCCTGCATACAATTTATGCTATCATCACTGAGTTATCAGCTGAAAATATTGGTTTCCAGTTTCTTCATTAAAAACATGAAGATGTGGTACTTTTAATATGGGAGAAATTTTCAGAATTGCATTAAATTTCTTGGATGATTAATAGTATGTGTCAACTTGACTGGGCTAATGGATGCCCAGATAGCTGGTGTTACATTATTTCTGGGTTTGTCTTTTAACATGTTTCCTGAAGAGATTACCATTAGAACTGGTAAATTGAATAAAGAAGATCCTATCTCACCATTGGGGGCTGACATCATCCAATCCGTTGAGAGCCCAAATAGAATAAAAAGGTGAGAGCAGGGCGAATTATTGAATTATACTATTGGCTCCCTTGGTTCTCAGGCCTTTGGGTCTGAACTGGAACTATACCACCTGCTTTCCTGGGCCTTCAGTTTATAGATAGCAGATTGTGGGACTTCTCAGCCTCCATAATCTTGACCCCAACTCTCATGATAAACCTCTTTCTACATGTCTATATATAATCCTATTGGTTCTGTTTCTTTGGAGAACTCTAATACAATATTTCTTAAGTTTTACCCTGCACCAAGCATTGTTTAGAGCTCTTCATACAGGCACACTTTTATAATGTTATGACATGTAGTTGTGGTGCCATTTCTATGCTCATTTTTATGCATGAGGAAACTAAGGTTTAGAAAGGTTAAGTAACTTGCCCAAGATTTCATAGCTAATAAATGGCAGAGACAGCAAAAAACCTAGGTCTGTTTGACTCCAAAATCTAAGCTATTATTATTAATAGTTGCTATACTGTATTTTACTGTAACTTTATGACTCTGACACAGCTAAATTTTCCAAGATAGCTAAAATCTTCCCCATTCTATTAATAGATACTAAAGTAAATACTTTCATATAGTCACCCCCAAATAGAGACTATGTTCTGTCATGTCCTACTAAAACAAAAATTCAGACTAAGGAAACTCTTTTTTGTAGATATTATTTGTTCCAGCCAGAGATTGTATCTTTATGCTGCTTACTTTAGGTTGCAATATGTTCCCAACACCCACCTTTTAAGTCTTTAAAATGGTATTTCAATTTTTCCTTCAGTTTATATGTTCAGCCACCTGTACACTTCCTCTACACTTCTCCGAAATGAAGAAAAGGAAAAAATAGTTTTTTTCTAAGATTACATTAACAGAGAGGTCCAGATTATTGGATAATATATTTTAATAAGCAGCTCATTGAACAGATTTGCTTTCTGATTGATTACAACTATCATTGGAACACAACCCCAGGGGAATGATGGTTCTGTTTTTTTCTTTTTTTCCCCTCCACCCCTCCCCTGATCCTGGGTTTTTGATTCTTCCTTCTATCCTCTACTCTGTTTGGGCTGAGAATCTACCAAAGTAGGGTTAAGTTAACCAACGGAAGACTATTAGGCAGGAAGGGATTGTACTGATTAGTTTCAACTGCCTCCTTTTCGGAGACAGCTGACGTCCACAGACTGGTTTACTGAGGTGCATTTATATCTGTGCTGTCTCATTATTTAAGACTCTAGAATAGACATCAAGTAAATGCAACATCTGACAGCTGATGGGAATTTCCAGAATGGGTTTAAGTGTGAGGAGCAAGAAGGCCTAGTGTTAACAGGTCAGTTCTGGAGGTAGATTACTTGGAGTCCAACTACTTATCAGCTGTGAGATCTTGGGCAAATTACATAAATGTTCTGTGACTCAGTTTCCTTGACTGAAATTGAGGTAACATACTACCTGTCTCACATGGTAATCGCATTCGATTAAATTCTCAATAAATGTTAGTTATCACTACCAAAATTTCAAACTGTCAAATCCTTGAATTTTGAGCTCTCCTGATACTCTACTCTGGCATTTTTCCTCTTTTAAGATCTTTTGAACAAAAGTTGATGCTTGCATTTTCAAGATGCTCAAATGATTTACTTTTATTAAGTTTGGGGCAAATAGACTATATATGACAACCACCGCCCCCCCTCCCTCTCGAACGTATGTGGACACAACAGAATTCAAGTTCGGAGGAGAATGAGCTCAAGGGTTGACCAGATGCTTAGAAATAACTTCGTTTCAGGAGGTCTGTGGGACCTTTAATGAGGGCGGCTGGCTATCAAAGAAATAAATGTTAACACAGCAAAGGTGTGACCCGTTTCCCTGCCGCCCCCGCCTCCTGGAAGGCCCAGGTGGAGTTCGAGGGTGACTGAAGGGTCAGACCACAATGCAAGCGTTCTCAAGTTTGGGCTTTCACACAGCACTCTCAAAGACAAAGGGACTTCTT
The DNA here is from genome assembly GCA_963575035.1 of Avahi laniger. Taxonomy (NCBI): domain Eukaryota; kingdom Metazoa; phylum Chordata; class Mammalia; order Primates; family Indriidae; genus Avahi; species Avahi laniger. The sequence continues at coordinate 29,465 of CAUYSK010055962.1, forward strand.
AGCTAGGTCACTTTTTCGGTTTGTCGTCCCACTGCTCCCAGCCCCCAGCTTTGTCCCCAACTTCCCCCGGCGCTGGCTCGATCGCGTCCCTCACATCGCCCCTTTGTCTGGCCGCCACCTCGCGCCCCTTTGTTGTCCACTGTCCCTCCTAAAGAAGGGTAAGGGGGCCGCTACACTCTGCAGGGAGGAGAAATACAGTGTGAGGGAGGCAAAGATGCCCTCACATGCTCCCGCTGGGTAACGCGCTCCACGGCCCCGCCGGCCGCCCTCCGGCGGCAGCCCGGGCCCCTGGCCGGGGTCCTCGGCACGGGGGAGGGGCGCGCGCAGCCGGCGCCCTCTGATTGGCTGCGGTCGTCGGGGCGCCGCGCCGCGATTGGGTTGTGGGGCTGTCTGGCGCGAGAGCGCGCGAGGTGGGGAGGGGGCGCTGGAAGCTGCTGGAAGTCGGGGGCGGGGGATGCGGCGGGGCGGTGGGGGCGGCGGGGCGGGGCGGAGGTGTTGGCGGGAGGAGTCGCGCTGGTGCCGGGCGGGGGCGGCGGGCGCGGGCGGCTAGCAGCAGGCGGAGGGGAGGTGCGAGGTGGGCGCCGCCCCCGGCCCCTCCCCGGCCTTCCCTGCGCCGCTCTCAGACCGCGGGCGGCCGAGGGGCGGGCGCGCCGCTGCATCCCCATCCTCGTAGTCGCCCGGCACAGCACTAGCGGGCGAGCGGGCGGTCGGAGCGCGGCGGGCGGAGCGCCGAGGCCCGGCCATGGCCACCACCAGCACCACGGGCTCCACCCTGCTGCAGCCCCTGAGCAACGCCATGCAGCTGCCCATCGACCAGGTACCCCGGGGCGCTCCGGCGTCTGGGCGTCGCGCCCTCGCCGTCCCTCTCGGCTGCCATGCCACCCGCCCGAGAGCCCGGGAGGAGGTTGGGGGCTGGGGCCGGGCGCCCGGGTGCCACTCTGCCCGCCTCCCTGGAAGGAAGGGGGCGACAAACCCGTTATTGTCCCGGAGCCCCTCGCTCCGGGCTGCCCCCTCCTCGGCGTGCGCCCCCGTCCTTCCCCGGCCCCGGGCGGGGGTGGGCACGGCGGCGGTGCCGGCGGCAGCTCTCTGGAGAGGGCTCTTTATCTAGACGTGCGCGAGTGCATGCTTGCCCCTGCCGTCCGCGGCCGTGGCGCTGGGACCTGGCGACCGGGTCCTGGAGCCGCCCGCGGTGCACATTGACAGGGGTGCAGAAGGCCGTGGCCGCGAGGCCGGCGGGGGTTCCCTGCCCGCGTGTGGCGCCCGGCAGCCTCCGGAGAGGCCGATGCCTGGGTCCCGGTGTGAAGGGCGCCTCCGAGACGGCGTGGATGGGCGTGTGGGGCCGGCGAGGCTGAGGCGGTACCGCACTTTGGGGACAGTTTGCATTCAAGTGTGGTTTAAGAGAAACCGAGAGGCAACAGTTTGGGGAAGGCAGAGAGGTGATAAGGAAAAGTCAGTGAGTGAATCCCAGGTTTCTATGTGAGAAAGTTGCAACCTTGTGGACTGAAACAGCCACCCTGCCTCCTCCTCCAGCCCTCAGGAACGCTTTTGACGACGTCTAGGGAAGGGTGGCATTTAAATGAGGCCAATCGAGTTTGATTGTTTCCTGGGCCTAGGGATTACTGAGAAATAAACTGTATTGTGATGGGAAAAGCAGCGCCATTTTTATTCAGAAAAGAAAGTTTGGGAGTATTTTGCCGTGAGTGTGAGATTTAGGGGAGTTGTTGATGGGGTATATCTAGATAATGCTCTAGCCCCAGGCTGGAGATAATTGTAAATTTTGCTTGCAAACGTTTCTGGAGTACTTGATCTAGAAGTGTTTGTGCTTCACAAGGGATACTGGTTCACTGTCCTTGGCTCGGATGCGTTGCTGTTATTTAGTCTTCAGGGATTTCGTTTATAATACAGGATTCGTCCATGTCCAGACTGCTTTTCATAACAGCAAGCTGGAAACCTAACATTATGATACTAACTACTTTGTGCTTTTCTGTTTTAAATAAAATAGACTTAAGTATGTCGGAATTAAAAAATTCTGCCTTCTGTTGAAATCTGAATTCTATATTTCAGTCATAACTTTTGGTTAATAAATAGTAAAGTACCTACTCTCCCCCAACATATCTTGAACAGTAGTTATAATGTGTATCATTCTAATAAAGTACCAGTAGTGAAATTTATCCTGTATTTTAAGAAAATATTCTTCTGTTTATTAATAAAGATCAGAAGTTGGGGTTTTTCGTCTTCTCAGCCCTGTGGAGGATTCCCACTGTTTTCCAACCTGAAGTGCAGTGTGTGACCTTTTAGCATATTACACCTCCGACTTAAATAGTTGCTGTCAGTGTACTAGAGAATACAGAGTGGCTATTTGTTAAAAAAATTTTCTTGCTGATGAGCAAGGGAGATAGGCTTATACCTTTACATTTCTTTTTGGGAGACAGATACATACTTACATTCTCTGTCTCTGCCATAGACATGCCCTTCCCCTACCATGACCAAATATTTTCTTTACTGTGCTAATAAAACTTTTTAATTATATAATGCTTGTAACCTTTTAAAGTGACTTAATGAACTCATTTAAACATCTCAGCAATCCAGAGGAAGTCTTTTTCAGTACTGAAATAAGCAGGAGAATCAAGGGAAAGTGACAGGATTTAAAACATTTTTGACTTTCCTTCTTTATTGGCTAATAGTCTTAGCTTGGTACGTTGGGACTACTCTAAATTTGTATAACCATGTATAACGCTGAATTTGTATACCCATTTGTATAGTATAGTACATAACGTTTTGGTCAATGTGGGACTGCGAATACAGCAGTGGTCCCGTATGGTTATAATGGAGTTGAAAAATTCCTATTGCCTAGTGATGTCGGAGCTATCATAATGTAACACTATGCATTACTCACGTTTTTGTGGTGATGTTGGTGTAAACAAACCTACTCAACTGCCAGCTGTATAAAACTATAGCACATAATTATGTATAGTACATAATACTTGATAAATACATTACTTGTTTATAAGCTTATTATACTTTTTATTATTTTAGACTGTATTCCTTCTATTTATTAGAAAAAAATAAGCCATAGAATAGCCTCAGGCAGGTATTCCAGGAGATTTTCCAGAAGAAGGCATTATTATCATAGGACATGACAGCTCCTTGCATGTCATTGCCCCTGGGTACCTTTCAGTGGGGCAAGATGTAGAGCTGGAAGATAGTGATATTGATGATCCTGACCCTGTGTAGGCCTAAGTTAATGTGTGTGTTTATGTCTTAGTTTATAATGAAAAAAATCTTTCAAGTAAAAAAATTTTTTAATAGAAAAAAGCTTATAGAATAAGAATATAAAGAAAGAAAATATTTTTGTACAGCTGTACAATGTGTGTTTTAAGCTGTTACTACAAATGTTAAAAAAATTAAATTTATAAAATAAAAGTGTTACAGTAAGTCAAGGTTAATTTATTATTGAAGAAAGAAGAATACTTTTTATAAGTCTATGTAGTCTAAGTGTACAGTGTTTATAAAGTCTACAGTGGTGTACAGTAACATCCTAGGCCCTCACATTCACTCACCCCTCAATCACTCACTGACCCAGAGTAACTTCTAGTCCCGCAAGCTGTATTCCTGGTAAGTGCCCTAAGAAGATATGCCATTTTTTTTATCTTTTATACCACATTTATACTGTATCTTTTCTATATTTAGGTACGTTTAGATCCACAAATACTTACTGTGTTACAGTTGCCTACAGTATTCAGTGTAGTAACATACTGTACAGGTTTATAGCCTAGGAGCAATATAGCTTAGGTGTGTAGAAGACTATACCATCTAGGTTTGTGTAAATACAGTCTGTGATGTTCGCACAACAATGAAATCACCTAAGTATGCATTTCTCAGAATGTATCCCCATCATTATGTGACACATAACTGTATTTGAGTTGTTTCTCTTCTCTAAGCCAGTCTTAAGAATATTGGATTAATACCACGGAGTTCTTAACTTTTCACAGTGACAATCAATTGTTTCTTTGAAGCATCTAAGAGTTGACTTTTCGTTGATGAAGCTCTTGGAATAAATAACAACTCATTTTGTAAAATTGGATGCATAAATAGTCACTTAGCTATTTTAGAATTGAGCACAGTAGGACATTTTTATAACACATAAATGACTTAGTCAAAATTAAGAGAAAAACCTAAGAATTGGTTGTAATCAAATAGTGTGATTCAACAGGAAAAAGACAAATCGGGAAACGAAAGTGTAAAAATATAACTTGTTAGTATGTTAATTTGGTATATGCTAATTAACAATGTTTAGAAAAACTAGGAAATTTTAAAAGCAGTTGTTTGATGTCATAGGAAGAAAAGGACTTCAGGGTAAGAAAAAGTTAACTTTTTTATTACTACAGTAAGTATAAGGATTTATGAAATGATAGAAACTATTGGTATGTATGTATGTAAGAATGCACCTGTAGGGCAACGTAGCAGAGAAAGGAGAAAGTGTTTTGCAGTAAGGCTGAGGCCACTGAAGGAAAAGGAGCAAAAGATGTTGCCTTAGTGCGGTGGCTCACGCCTGTAACCCCAGCACTCTGGGAGGCCGAGGTGAGTGGATCGCTCAAGGTCAGGAGTTCGAGACCAGCCTGAGCAAGAGTGAGACCCTGTCTCTACTAAAAAATAGAAAGAAATGATCTGGACAACTAAAAATACATATATAGAAAAAATTAGCCGGACATGGTGACACATGCCT
>CAUYSK010055966.1:0-16225 GCA_963575035.1 Avahi laniger
TAATTTCTTTCTATTTTTGGTAGAGATGAGGTCTCGCTCTTGCTCAGGCTGGTCTCGAACTCCTGAGCTCAGAACGATCCGCCCACCTCGGCCTCCCAGAGTGCTAGGATTACAGGCGTGAGCCACCGCGCCCGGCCCCACCATTAAGATTTCTTGAGAGAAAATGACTTAGTATCTGTGAAACTAGACCTGAGATTTATGTGGATCTTTGGTTTTCCATCTGTGAGTAGGTCATTTAATCTCATTTCCAGATGAAGAAACTCAGATTCAAAGAAGATGAGAGAGTGCCTTTCCCAAGGCCACTGAGCTGTTTGGTGGCAGAGGCAGACTGGTTGCTCCCCTGCTCTCTTACTGCTCTCCTCTTACTGCAGATCTCAGGGGGACAGGACCACTGGGGGTCTCTAGGAGGCAGCACTGATGTAGGGCTAGGCCGATCCTGGTTGAAATCTTAGCTTTGTCACCTACTCTATAACCTTGTTAAATTGTCCCGAGGATTAGAAAATAAAGTGCTTAGCATACAGGAAGGGCTAAGTATATGTTCTCTCTTCTTTCTAGTAAGGCCTGAAATCTTTCTTTATTTTACATACTTATTATTACTGATAAGTTTTCCAGCATCTCTCAACCCATGACCAAAAACTTTCATTTTTGCCTATTTTTCTCAGATGATTTTTTTTTTTTTTTTTTGACAGAGTCTCATTCTATTGCCTGGGCACTGGGCTAGAGTGCTGTGGCGTCAGCCTCGCTCACAACAACCTCAAACTCCTGGGCTCAAGCGATCCTCCTGCCTCAGCCTCCCAAGTAGCTGGGACTACAGACGTGCGCCACCATGCCCAGCTAATTATTTTTTTTATGTATATATATTTTTAGTTGTCCAGCTAATTTCTTTCTATTTTTTTAAGTAGAGACGGGGTCTCAAACTCCTGAGCTCGCCTGCCTCGGCCTCCCAGAATGCTAGGATTACAGGTGTGAGCCACCGCACCTGGCCTCTCAGATGATTTTTATACGGACTTTTTTTTTTTTTTTTTTAATAGTTTCACTATACGTAAAAACACTATCTAGGGTATTCAGGTGAAGGATTCAACCATGGAGCCTTTAGAAATCCTTTCCAGGTCTGAAATTATGAGATTTAATTCTTTTTGGAAAAGATGCCTTCTCCTCCTCCAGCTGTGCACCTAGTTTACTGGTTACCATGGTAACCACACTCTAATAATCCTGTCAGGTAATATGATGCAACTATCTGTCTAATCTTATTTTCTAGACATAAAACAAGCACACAGCTTCCTTCTAAGAATGCTTCCTAAGCACTCTGGCACTACTCCGTATTATTTTGATGTTTTATAAGATTGTACTTGAAGAAGAACGCACCTCATGGGGTGTTTCCTCAATTTAGAACGTTTACAGTATCCAATGACCAGCGTGTCAGCTCAAAGGGTTGTGTGTTTTTGTGCTCACTCTGCTGTAGTTGATGACATTTTGGGTAGTTTGAATTGTGATTTTAAAAAATGCAGAATTCTACAGGATTTAAATTTATTTTGGATATAAAGGATGTGAGGTAATTGCTAGGATATTTACTCAAATCAGTATTTCCACTTTTTTTTTTTTTTTTTGGAAGAGCCTAATTTTACAAAACATCCCTCTGCTGGCTCATGACCCAGGAGTAAGTTTGTACCTCCTCAGCCCCCTGCCTTCCGCAGCAGGGGTCAGATGGGATCCCCGGGAAGACCCCTCTGCACTGACAGCCTCCCCACCAATCTGTGCCTTGACCCTCGGAAACCACCTCTTCACACCTCTTACCCCTGTTTATGTCTGTCACCGTAGGAAGCCTGGCCTCCCGTCATCCCTCACACCTGTGCCCTAATCCTCATTGGACTCTTTACTTCAAGTTTTCCAATCCTGCCTCCCTCCCCACTGTGAAGCCCCTTCACTGTGCATTCTGTGCCCTTCCTGTGCCCGTGCCTCCGCATCGTCGGGCACAGCGTCCTGTCTCCATTCCCACACCCCACTCAAGGACACTGCTGCATGAAATTTCCCCGGTCTTTCTTATGTCATCATTTTTGTTCTCCGGACCAAATTCCCACTGGCATACAAGTGATTATTTTTCCCATTAAATAAAACATCCTCTCTTGACTCTGATTTTTCCTTCAGCTACTAGCCACCTTTTTTTTTTTAATAGATAATCTTGCTCTGTCACCCAGGCTGGAGTGCAGTGGCATGATCATAGCTCACTGTAGCCTCAAACTTCTGGACTCAAGCGATCTTCCCACTTCAGCCTCCCAAGTAGCTGGGACTACTGGCATGCACCACCATGCCCGGCTGACTTTTAAAACTTTTTTGTAGAGATGAGGTCTCCATACATTTCCCAGGCTGGTCTAGATCTCCTGGCCTCGAGTGATCCTCCCACCTCTGCCTCCCCAAGTGCTAGGTCATAGAGGTGAGCCACCATGCCCAGCCTAACCAGTTTCTTTTCTTGCTCTTATAATAGAATATTTGAATGAGCTTTCCGTATTCTTTATGTCTAATATCTCCCCTCCCGTTCTGTCCTGAGCCCATCACAGTGGGGTGTGCACCCTTCTTTCCTGTTCCCACTGGTGCTGCTCTTGTTGGGGCAGTGACATTTCATTGCTCAAGCCCACGGTCAGGTCCTCTTACTTCATCTACTAGCAGTGTTTAACACCATTGCTTATGCTTTTCCATGAAATGCGTTCTTCACTTGATTGCCTGGACTTGCCCCTCATGCTGTCCCTTTTTCTTCTCTGGCTGGTCTTTTGCAGTGTCCTTTGCTCGTTATGCCTCACGGTACTTGTTCCTCTTCTCTATCTGTGCTTGTGCTTCAAATGTTGTCTATGTGATAAAGACTTTACGTTTATATCTGTAGGCTGGTTCTCTTGAACTCCTTTATTATTTATGTATATATGTATGAATGAACAAATGAATGAATGAATGAGACAGAGTCTCACTCTGGCACCTCTGTTAGAGTGCAGTGGTGTCAGCCTAGCTCACTGCAATCTCCAACTCCTGGGCTCTTGCGATCCTCCTCCCTCGCCCTCCTGAGTAGCTGGGACTGCAGATGCACTCCACCACACCAGCTAATTTTTTCTATTTTTGGTAGAGATGGGGTCTTACTTTTGCTCCGGCTGGTCTCGAACTTCTGACCTTCCTTAAACCATCGTCTCACTTCAGCCTCCTAAAATGCTGGAATTATAGGCATGAGCTCTTAACTATATCTGGCTGCCTGTTGGACATCTCTACTGGGAGGTCTGACAGGCATTTCAAACATAGCATGTCCAAAAGGGAGATCCTCATTCTCCACTCATCTCCAATCTGTTACCTCACAGTCTTTCCCATCTCAGTTAACATCAGCTCATTCTTCCACTTACTTGGGAGAAGACATTTGGAGTCATTCTTTTTTTTTTTTTGAGACAGAGTCTCACTTTGTTGCCCTGGCTAGAGTGAGTGCCGTGGCATCAGCCTAGCTCACAGCAACCTCAGACTCCTGGGCTCAAGCGATCCTACTGCCTCAGCCTCCCAAGTAGCTGGGACTACAGACATGCACCACCATTCCCGGCTATTTTTTTCTATATATTTTTAGCTGTCCAATTAATTTCTTTCTATTTTTGGTAGAGACGAAGTCTCGCTCTTGCTCAGGCTGGTCTTGAACTCCTGAGCTCAAACAATCCGCCCGCCTCGGCCTCCCAGAGTGCTAGGATTACAGGCGTGAGCCACCGCGCCCGGCCTGGAGTCATTCTTGATTTCTCTTTCTCCCAAACTCCATCAGCAAATCCTGTGGATTCTACCTTGAAAATATATTCAGAGTCGATTTCTCATCACTTGTACTGGTCTGAGGCACCATTAGTTTCAGCTGGATTAATGGAGCATCCTTCTAACTGGTCTTTCTGCTTCTGGCCTATTTCCTTCAGTCTGTTATCAGATGTGCTCAGATTATGTCACTCCACGTGACCGACACGATATTGTTGTGTGCTCTAGCCCTCCTTTACCTTCTGACTTCATGTCCGCTTCCCTCCCATTTGCTTCCTGCATTTCCTCCACTCTGGTTTCTTTGTGTTTCTTGAATCAGCTGAGGCCCACTTCCACCTCAGAGCTTTTGCATTTGTTCTTCCCTTTTCCTGGAATTCCCTTTCACTTCCCACCCTGCGTGCATGTGCCTGGCTCCCTCACTTCCTTCAGGTCTTTCCTCAAATATCGCTTTTTCAGTGAGGGCTTCTCTATCCGTCCATCTTAACTTTCAACACCTTCCCCAGACTTTCTGCCCCCCTGGCCTCATGCATGATTCCTTAGCATTTAGCATAATCTAACAGAATATATATTTTGTTTATTTATCTCACTACTTATCTCTTCTTTTGCCTACTAGAGTGCAAGTTCCACAAGGCTAGAAACCTTTGTTTTGCTCACTGTTTATTCTTAGGGCCTAGAACATAGTTTGTGTCATGGTAGAGCTTTATAAATATTTGTTAAACAAAAAAATGACTGTTTTTTGCTCCGAGCCTTCTTTTGGCTTAAAGTCATAAATCTGCTTGCTACAAATCACTAATCAAAGAAATTATTTTATTTCATGTTTTCTTTTAAAGTATATTTATTATACATGTCAAATTGATTAAAGACCGTAATAATAGGCATGGCAGACACAATGCAAATAGAGAAGAGTTCCTACAGCTTTCACGCTGTTTCATTTGAGTGAGTCCCATTCATTGTGTGGTTCTTTCCACATACCTTTGAAAATATGCCAGCTTATTTATTTATGTGTATCTTGCCTTATGACAAAAACAAAAAGGATTTAAGTGGGCTGATTGGAAATGTGATGATGTCAGGATGCTGTGACTTAACATGCTATTTCAAGTGCTGGGTGATCTGAATTGATTGCACATTATTTATGTCAGTAATCTCCTCTCCAAGAGGTACTGATATCTGCCTATTGTGCAGTTTGCAGTATTCCATGCCAAAGCTTTTGTATTTATTATTTCAGTTCTGCCTCTCTTGTTTGGGAAATAATGTCTCTAGTCTTCTAAATGTAAGCTAATTTATATTCTAAGGCAAAAGCTATTGGGTGTTTGGGAACTTCTCAATCAAGGTCAAATTAATCACACTTATCTAAATTTAGCCATTTGTTATTTTACTAAAAGTCCATTGATTTCGTGCCCCACTGACTACTTATTGCACATACACTGTAAAGCAAAGGACAGTAACCAATCTGGTGCATTCTGGTTTTTCTTAGTCTTTTCTGGTTTTTCTTAGTCACATCGTTGACTAGAGTGAAGAAGATTCAAAGCAATACATATTTTTACTTACTAGTAGAACTACTTACTAGTAAGTTTTGAAAACATTCCGTTAAAAAATTAACATACTGTAAAATTCATATTTTTGAGTAGGGTATGGTTCTATGAACTTTTTTAAAAAAACATTTTTATTTGAGAATTATTTTAGATTTATGGGAGAATGGCAAAGATAAAATAGAGAGTTCCCATGTACCCTTTACCCAGCTTTCCCTAATGTTCACATCTTACTTAACTGTGGTAAATTAATCAAAACCGAGAAATTAACTTTGGCATAATACTATTAACCAAACTACAGACTTCATGTGGATTTTTTTTTTTTTTTTTTTTTTTGAGACAGAGTTTCGCAATGTTGCCTGGGCTAGAATGCCGTAGCTTCAGCCTAGCTCACAGCAACCGCAAACTCCTGGACTCAAGCCATCTTCCTGCCTCAGCCTCCCTAGTAGCTGGGACTACAGGCATGTGCCACCATGCCCGGCTGATTTTTTTCTATATATATATTTTTAGTTGTCCAGATAGTTTCCTTCTATTTTTAGTAGAGACGGGATCTCGCTCTTGCTCAGGCTCGAACTCCTGACCTTGAGCGATCCACCCGCCTTGGCTTCCCAGAGGCTAGGATTACAGGTGTGAGCCACCGTCCCCGGCTTCATGTGGATTTTTACCGGTTTTTCCACTCAGGTCCCTTTTCTATTCCACAGCCGAATCCAGGCTATCGTGTTTCATTTTCTCTTTGTGTCTCAGTCCCCTGCAGTCACTAGCACCTCTTTCAAAGCTTCCATGTGTAGAGAAGGGTTAACTTAAGGCTGTACTGAAGTCAGGAGAATGTACAGTAAGTCCTCAGTCAATGTCATTGATAGGTTCTTGGAAACTGTGACTTTAAGCAAAACAACATATAAGTAAACAATTTTACCATAAGATAATTGATATAAATGAGTTAAGTTCCTACTCCTTACTTCTGGTCACAAAAACATCACCAAACTTCTACATAAAGACCCAAAGCACTTATAATATTAAACATTGAAGTAACTGTAAGTTATGTATATATTTAAGAAAGTTTAATAAAAGTAAGTAAGATAATTATTTGCCCAATTTTTGGCGTGTAAATCTGCTTGAAGAGAACAGAGAAACCAGGAAGCGACTGCAGTCACAGTGGTGGTGGGTTTAATCAAGGAATATATGTTTGCAAACCGGAAATTGTAAGGAGCCCCTCCTACCATCTCGCAGTTGAAAAATCAAACAAGAACAAATGTGGTGGGCTTGCTGAGCACTTTCATACCGCATCATTTATTGTTGTGCATTTGTTTGATTAGCGTGTGCTTGACAGATTTTTATTTGACAATAACATGTATTCATTCATTCATTGTTTTACAATCTGCTCATTCCAGTTCTGGGTGAAGGGTGGCTGGAACCTCTCCTGGAAGCTCAGGGTGCAAGGTGGGAACCAGCCCTGGATAGGATGCCACCCCACTGCAGGGCACGCTTGCTCCCATTGCACTCACACCCTCACCCACACTGGGACCGCTTAGACATGTGATTCACCTGATATGCACAGCTGTGGGATGTGGGAGGAAACCGGAGTAGCCGAAGAAAAGCCATGCAGACACAGGGACAATGTGCAAACTCTGCACAGACAGTGGCCCTAGCCTAGTAATCGATTTTTTCCCCTCATCAGCGTTATAACCAAAAAACACTGAATGAAATGAAATTATTCGAGTATGTGCTGTTCAGGTGTAAGGCAAGTAGAATGCTGGGGCTGGGAGATATTCTGATCCTGGGGCCACAGACAAGTGGCCTTATGGACTGCATTTGGCTTATATGGTGCTGGAAATATGATTTGAAATTTGTGAAAATTTAACGATTAGGAGATTTTCCAGAAAAATCTCTATTTTTGGCTTCTTTTCAAGAAATGGGTAGCCACTGCTGTGCCAGGTCTGTGTTCACTGCCGGGGATGATCATGTGGCCTCAGAAGGGGGCTGTCCCTTTCCGTAGGCAAATGTGTTCCAGTTCACCTTGGATCCTGCCCTCCCAGTGCTGCCCTGACCCAAAGCAGCGCCCTCACCTTGTAGATGAAGATGCGCCAGGAGACCAGCACAGTGCAGAAAGCTGCCCTGCCTTTCCAGGCCTTCTTCTCCTTTGGTCTCAGAGAGGGCACAGCAGGCCTGGTTTGGGCTCTGTAGGGCAGCAAAGGTGATGGCTGGAAGCAGACATGGTATTAACTCTCCTCATGGTCCAGGCCCACTCTCGGTATTTTTGCTTGTGTCCCTCAAATACCAGAGTTTGCAAACTGCTTCCCCAAGGCTGCGTTTGCTTTGTAGTCACTTCGCACTGAGTTGTGCATTGTGACCTACAATATTATAAGTGGCTAACAGTTAAAAATCAGGGGATGAACCTGAAAATCCAGATTCGTGACTTCTTTTGAGAAATCAGATGACCTGGTAGCACTGGGGCCACATTCTCAGGGGCTTTCAGGCTGGGGTTAAGGCTGCCCCCACAGACGGGCACAGGCTCACCTGGCCCCTTGTTCCCATGTGGGGCCCCCCCAGGCTCCTGTGGGCATTTGAGTTTGTAATATTTGCCTTAGGTTTTTAGGTTGAAAATCAGAGAAGCCCCAGGAGTTTTTGTGTTTCTTAATAATAGTTATTCTTGACAAGGAGTTGTTGAAATAACTTCTTCAAGTTCTTGTGAAGAAAGGGAATTTGGATCAGGGACTTGTGATAAGATCAGAGACAAGATGTGCCGAAAGTTAGCCATCTGATTTTGTCTTTTTTGCTGCTACCGTCTCCTCCTGCATGGGCTGTCAGTTCTGTTTATGCAGCCTGAGGTTTAATGACAGACAGATATTAGTTTATAGTGTTCCCCCTTTCAGGGGCATTTTTGTTTAAACACAACTTAAAGTACGCTATATTTAAAGACTTAAGTGGAAGCTACGGTGGCAGAATTTCAGGCATTCACTGGCTGGTATTCCTGTAGTCCCATCCCAGGAGTGCATAAGCATAGAAATGAGAGCAGAGCATTCCCTCTTTGGATCATTATAGAAACGTGGAATAAATTATTAAAGGGGTATTGTATGTGTGTGTAACTCTAAGGGTCTAGATATGTGTGGCCCTATATGGTTGCTGCTAGTCACATGTACCTACCGAGCACTTGAAATGTGCCAGTCCGAGTTAAGGTGTGCTGTAAATGTAAAGTACACACCAGATTTCAAAGACTTGACTGTGAAAGAAAGGATGTAAAATGTCTCAATAATAATTTTTTTATATTGATTACATGTTTAAAGGATAATGTTTTGAATATATGAAGTTAAATAAAATGTTAACGTTAACTTCATCTTTTCTTTAAAATGTGGCTACAAGAAAATGTAAACTTCCATACACAGCCCCCATTCCGTTTCTATTGAACAGAGCTACTCTAGGTTCCGCTGTATTTGATAGAAAGGGTGAGCAGCCTGTTTTCTAGGCCTAAAGTACAAAGAACAAATGTTGGACAGACTGCAAATGGTAAGTTGTTTTCACAACTCATGGCATTAATAAAATATATACTTAACTGTTCACTTCATAAGTGGATTTTTTTCCTATTCACTATTTTCATGGCATAGGTTTTTATTATAAGTATATCAGTCTCTTGTTCAATATTTATCAAAACCCATCAGTGGGCTGAATGTTTGGAAAAGTACTGGACACCTTGAATTTTTACAGAAGTTGGGAGCACATATATTGTATACAGTAAAGAGAGTGTACTCATCTATGGGTTACTACATAAATGACCCCAGATAACAGGAGTTGGACAAGTGAGGACGGGCACAGTCACTAAAACTGATGTGATGTGATGGGAAATGCTGACCTGGCCTTGTTGCTCTCTTCCTTTGTGGTTTTCAGGTATTTGCTGGGTACTTTGTAATTTTTTTTTTTTTTGAGACAAGGCTAAACTTTTATTATGTGCCTTCAAACTTCAGTTATCTTCAAACTTTTATTGTAAGGTTCTGGAACTTATTAAACTTAGTGTAAAGTTAATGTGTATGACCCAGGGGAGCATCCATATAAATTAACTACTAGAGAAACTCTGATGGGAAAAATAGGGTATCAGGAAGAATTGATAGTTCGTGTGGCCTTTATCCTTTCTTTTTTAGTCATAAAAGAATTGGAACCCAGAAACTGGGAACTTGGGACTCAGAAGGCCCGTTGGTGGCCTGCTCATAGATAACAATGCACAGATTGGCGAATGTTTTTTTCTTTTTACAGCTTATCTATTTTCTCTATGTCTATTAAAGACACTGCATTAATCATTCTCTGGTTCACGTCCATGTCTCTTGTGCTAATAGAAGGCAAGTCTGGTATTTCCCACTGCTTTCCACTGTTTGACTTTGCTTGGCAGTGACTTTTCGAATGATTAATAGAATTCTGTCTTGCTAGAGTAGCTCTCTGTTACCTATGGACAGTTTTGTTACATCCATATCAATCAGATAGCACATGTAGGAATGCTTTGCAAGCTAAAACCCTTTATAACTGCAAAGTCTTATTACTAACCTGACCATGCCTTGACATTCACTTGATTTCATCCACAGCTTCCAGCCAACCCCTCCTGCCACCGCCTTTTGGTAGGTATGGATGGTGCTTCTGTAGGGCTTCTCCTGCCATCCTGCCTGGCTCTCAGCCAGTATCTTGTGGCCATCAGGAGCCTGGCTTTTCCCACCAAGTATATAGTTTCTGGCTATCCTGCTCAGGATATGACAGCCACTCTCTAGTAGGTATCCTTTGATTCCTGACATGTGACCTCTCTTCCTGAATTATTATTATAATATTAAATGATATATAACTCTCTAATAATAATAGAAGCTAACAAATGATTGTTTACTATGTGCTAGATGCTCTTGTAATTGATTTGCTTTCATTTGATCCTCTCAGCAATCCTAGGAGATAGATGTTGTTCTTATGCCCATTATTCAGATGATAAAACTGAGGTGCAGACAGGTTAAATGATTGTCCCAGAGGCTTAGGTTGGAGTCTGTCAGAGAGTAGATCCTGAGCTTTTAACCACACTTGTTTTCTGATCTTTCTTTATGTTGTTTTCCTTCTTTCCTGCCACCTGTATAAATATTTCTGGTCTTCAAATACAAGTTCTACTTCTGAAGAGACATTTTCATTAAGGACTCCAGGCTACATTCTTATGTGCTTTTATCCCCCCCAATCTAAAACAACTGAAGGATGTCCTGCTTGCTTCTGTGGTTTAGCTAGCCTTTTACTGTTTATTTTTCCTGATTGTTTTTTTGTGTATCAATCCTGATTTTCCAAACTTTATTGTCAGTACTCTTAAGATGGGGGCACTTTGTATGTTTCTCATAAATTCTCTAACATACTTAGCATGGTAGCGAGTAAGCTCATTATGAAACCTTGAAGAACTAGGTATAGAGAATTTGCTGCAGACCCTGTTGGTTGACTTGCCCTACTCCATTCACTGCTTTCTTCATTTTAGCCTCCGGAGTGGGGATTAGTCTGAATGGTTCTCAACCAGAAGCAGTTTTGCCCTGTAGGGTACGTTTGGCAATATCTAGAGAGAGTTTTTTATTTTTGTTTTTGTTTTGAGACAGAGTCTCACTCAGTCACCCAGGCTAGAATGCAGTGGTGCGTCATTACAGCTCACTGCAGTTTTGAACTCCTGAACTCATGTGATCCTCCTGCCTCAGCCTCCCAAGTAGCACCACCATGCCCACCTAATTTTTAAATTTTTTGTAGAGATGGGGGTCTATCTGTATTTTGTAGGCTGGTCTCAAACTCTTGGCCTCAAGCAATTCTCCTGCCTCAGCCTCCCAAAGTGCAGGGATTACAGGTATGAGCCACTGTGTCTGTCTTGAAGACATTTTTTATTGTCACGACTGAGGGTGGGGTGCTACTGGCATCTAGTGGGTAGAGGCTAGAGCTGCTGGTAATGCACAGATAAAAAAATTTCCTGGTCCAAAATGTCAATATTACTGAGGCTGAGAAACTCCAGTCTAGATGTAGCCATATGACGTGTTCTAGCCAACTAAATGTAAGTGGACGTCTGCTTGACTTTCTAGGAAAGTTTTGCTTCCCTGAGTCAGAAGCTGCCACTTCCTATGTTCAGCTGCTTCTGCCTTCAACATGGACTTGAGCCTGGAGGTAGGATATCCATCCATCTTGTGACCAAGAGGCAACAAACATGAAGATAAAAGTTAGCATACTAAGGATAGTGGAGTGAAAAGATTAAAAGTGTTTGGATTTTTTCTTATTTGTAGCCAAACACATTCCTAAGCTAATATACTGCAGAAACTTGAGTTGGGAAGGACCTAAGCCCAGTGTCTCACCTAACCAAAGCCATCTACTCTAGCATTTCTGGTCACATAATCCACTGCTTAGGGAGGGAGTCTGATATTGTTGCAGATCTATAACCATTTAAAAGTTCTCCCTTACAATGAGTGAAATTTGACTCATGAAGCTTCTACTCGTGGACCTAGTTTTATGCTCACCTGGGATTTACCTGGACAGTCTCTCCCACACTCTCACATCAGGAGAGGGTCATCCTGATCAGGCTGGCAAGTCTGCTGACAGACACCTTCTTCCAACATTCTGGAGGGATATACATGTGGAGCATAATATCCTCTTCTGGGACAGGTCTTCAGAACCACAAGTAAAAAGAGGGGATGTTACCCTTGGTGACTCCCAAGCCCTTTGGATTCCTACCTAGGACTTTGGAGTCAACACAGATATCCTAGATGCTTCTGATGTTATGACCACATTAATGGGTTGAGAAAGGAAATTTCAGTGGCTTGAGTGCCTTAATCTGTCCTCTCTGTCTTGAACAAGACACCAGGAATACTGCCTTCCTCTTGATTCCTTGTTTTCAGTCCAGTCCATAAAGAAGTGCCACAGAACCTCTCAGAGTGAATACTTGGGATCTGTCATCTTGACCTGCTGCAGTATGGGATGCTGCTTCTGCTGAATATCTTTTTTTTAAATTAAAAAATGTTTTAAATTGTGGTAAAAAACTCATGGAATGTATCATCTTAGTCATTCTTCACATTGCTATGCCACGTATCTCTAGAACTTTTCCGTCTTGTCTGCTGATTCTCTTTTATGGCAATGTAGGGTGAGGCAGGTCTTTATTGTGTACGTATTCATCTACTGCTTGTTCTGCTACTTGCACCCCTCACAGAATGCTCCTAGCTTATAGTGCAAGAA
This sequence comes from Avahi laniger, assembly GCA_963575035.1. Lineage (NCBI taxonomy): Eukaryota > Metazoa > Chordata > Mammalia > Primates > Indriidae > Avahi > Avahi laniger. The sequence continues at coordinate 12,483 of CAUYSK010055966.1, forward strand.
AGAGGTTCCTTTGGCTGGATTTTCCTTCCTCTAAGGCTTCTGGGCCAGCTTGTGTAGTGAGTTTGCTCAAGTTCTCTTACAGTCTTTACTATCTCATTAGTTGGAAGTCTAATTAGAGGTGAGTTGGAAAAATGATTTGGTTTAAAGAGAGGGAATGTCTGGGGCCAGCAAGGATTCTTGGTCGACAGGGTGTGAACTTCACCAAGTAACTCAGCTGAAAATACTCTCCCAACTTAGCACAAGGTTCCAGCATGGAAAGTTATACACAGGGCTGTTTTTCCTGGCACTTCTCCCTCCCGACTCTCCCATATGGTAGCGCCCTTAGTTCTTGATGCCCTTTGGCAGCCAAGTCCTTAGCTTGCCGGAGCTGAATCTAGGTGTTGGGTGCTGCTTAATTTTGAGTTAATTGGGCTTTTTGCTGCTAGAGTCTTCTATGGTGGTTTCTTGAATTCATGAATTAGTCATGAAGCTGTGTTTACCAGGCAAGCACCCTGGCAATTTGTGGTCTGTCCAGCTGATCTCCTTTTGGAAGGATGCTCTTTGTGCAGACTTCAGTAAAACAACGGTGAGAAAAACGGAATCTTCTTCAGGGACCCTTTAATGGAAGCCTTTTTTTTTTTTACTTCCAGCTCTAATCTTTGCAGGTGGGTTGGGCCTTAACTTCAGAATGGCCACTTTACTGGGGTTATCTGTGGGGTGGGATAGAGGCTGTGTTCCGAGTCTCAGGAGTAGTTGTATTATTTTTGTGGCAGCCTATAAAGGATAAGGAAAGTCGGTTATTTGAATAAATTTTTCTCAGGAGGAATCACCTCTAGAATAAAACTAAATTAATTGGTTAATTGGAATTTCCTAGGTAAGTGGTGGTTATCAAGTTCTGTTTGCTTTTTACAATTGGGAAGGCACTTGAAATTTCAGATTCACAAATACATACCACAAAAAACTCAAAACAGTCTAAAAGCACATAGATATGTATGGTGTTATTCTAATTATTTAATATTAAATAAGCCTTGAGAGGCTGTAGATCACGCCATCATGAGTAGGGATCAGTCCCTCGGCTTAGAATAAACAACCTGTAATTCAGTGGTTAATGAAATAAGAAACTCTAACTACTTTCTTAAGTTAGAAGTACCTTTCCAACAATTGAATGGTAAATGAAGTAAACACAACTATTTAAGTTTTAATCAGTAAGGTTAAATTAATATAGCAGAACAGGCACATTACTTTTTATGGAATATTTATGATTGCTTTAGATTTCTAGATGTGATCATCTCAGAGTTTGAAATCATACCCTTTATGATTTTATGCCAGTGCAGGATGAACCTTTTTAGTTAAACCTAGCTGGTGGTAAGCTTTTAGCCCGTCAGTTTGGGCTGACTTGTTATTTTTACTAGTTTTGTCCATATAAGGAGTATCACAGAAGTGCCTTACATGCATTTTAAAAGAACTTTTTCGTAATAAAAATTAATATTGGTTAAAAAAAAACTTAGCCTGTCTAATGTATGGACTAACCATTTCTGAACTAAATTTTGAGCACAGTTGTATTGTGTCTTGGCTGCTGCCTTAAAAACATCAGCAGTGTCACATTGGTTCTATTTTTTTTTCCATGGAATAAAAGATGAATTTCATTTCCGGGTGAAACATTATAATTGTCGTATACTTTTGTTTTCTGGTCACTTAAGTAGGCAGTAGGAAAGAAGTGGATGTGTGAAGGTAGGAGGTACTTTAATGTGATGTGTAAAAAATATATCAGGTTTTCTGGGTGTTAGAGCACATGCTATAGATAAAGAGTCAAAATTAGAAAATCAATTAATCAAATAAGATATTACCTATTACACTTAAAAAATTGCAATATTTATAAAGTATATCATAAGGTATATAAAGTGGTCATTATGAACTTTCCTCACCCAGGTCAAGCATAAGCCCTTTCTCAGGGAAAAAGCCTTTGGTAAATTCCCCACCCCACAACAGTTGGGGCATCTATAGCCATTTTGTTATAAGGAAGTGATGCATGTGTGAAGTAAGTACTAAACAGTCACTAGCTTGTATGAGAATCCATAACTTGCTCAAGGCTGAACCCCTAGCAGACAATGGCAATGTGTACCATGTATTTCTGAGAAATAATGCTTGGAAATGCACTGCAAAACAGGGGGACTTAATATGTATATAATTTGAGAAACACAGTGACTTGGCCAGCTGGGTGCAGTGGTGCACCCCTGTGTCCCAGCTACTCAGGAGGCTGAAGTGGGAGGATCACTTGAGCCCAGGAGTTTGAGACCAGCCTGGGCAACATTGTGAGACCCCCCCATCTCTTTAAAAAATAATAATAATAACAACTCAAGGAGGATCCAAAGATGGGAACAGTTATGTTAATTAAGGCATTGTACTGTAGAAATAACTGTGGCAATTTTATTATGGTTGTTGTGGCCAACAGTACTAATCATTTAGCCCAGTTTTGAAAGCTAAATGTGAAGGTATCACCATGCTATGTACGATTTGTTTTGTGGTGATTGTACATTTATTATTGGGATCATGGTTTGTCCTTTCCCTGCCAAGATAGAGCCTGGGCACCACACAGGCTTCTTGGGTTCTACTAAGGGAAGGCTCCCTCTTGGCTTGCCCTGCTGGGCAGAAATCTGTGAAGGCCATTATGGCTAAGAGACTCTCCCATTTTGGCCAGAAAAGGAAGCCGGAAGGACTTGGACTCACTGATTTGTGCTGACACCCATTCAGCCCTGCTGCTGGAAGCCTTTAATGTACTCTTCAGTGAGTTGGTGTTTCAGAACCGAATGACAGGGCAGGCTGATTTCTCAGACGCATGCTTCTCTGATTGCTGGCTTCTCTGATTGCTGGCTTCCTCTAGCTCACTGAGGCCCATTCTGCCTGTTGATGAGGACCTCCTGGCAGATTTGACACTCGACCGTGGAAGGTAGAAGCATCAGCCATTAAGCTGGCCCAGGACTCAAAGATAAACATGAAGACACTCAACAGAGTGAAACTTTGAGGCTGGCACACAAACTCTTGGCGCAGTCTAGCGTTTCAGGCACGCGGGTCTGTGTTTGGAATTTGAGAGGAGGCACTCTGATGATCCAACAGCCTTTGCGCTGCAATGGCATGCTAATTTTTTTTTTTTCCTTAACACTGGAATTGCCTTCTCTTAACTACTGCAGGAGAGAAACTGAAACGGGAATCATTTCCTGTGGGTATCCTATGTGCAGGTGGGCAGAACCAGGAAGCCAACCCAGGGGCATTTTTCTCATTTCTGAATCCACAAGTCTGGCTTTTCCCCTTAAGGGTATTGAGCCAATTGCTATGGTATTTCCTACTGTGTAAATTGAATGTTTGGCCAAATCTGGCTGAATGGTTTAGTCTTTTATAAAAACTAAAGCACTCTTTCAAAAAAATGAAAAAAATGGAAAAAACATTTTAACTTGTTTCTGAACATGGCATTATTTGCATAAATGAAGTCAGGCATGTTAACAGATTAAAGGGGAGAACTTTTCACTGCAGTTTCGCAGGACCTGTCACTTTGCAGGTGCATCAGTGTCCAAATAGGGGGCTGCCAGATAAGAGAGCACGTATGAGGTTTCCCCAGGCGTGGGGCACAATACAGTCATTGTTCATTGTCTTCCCACTTACAGTATTGTAAAACCTGCACTGCATTTAAAATCCTATTAATAGAACATTGGATTAGGAAGAATACCTACGCTTTTCTCTTCTTCCATCAGTTTTAAAAGGAATTTAGG
>CAUYSK010055968.1:0-50768 GCA_963575035.1 Avahi laniger
ATCAAAGAATCTTTAAACCCACCTGTAACCTGTTATCCCCCACTTCAAGATGTCCTGCCTTTTCCGGCCAAACCAATATAAGCTTCCATGCATAGATTTATGACTTTGTTACGGCAGAGATGACCAGGAATAGACTGACACACACACAGAAATATTGGCAAAACAGGTTTATACGCCAGTGGGCTCAGAGGGGGATTTTTCCCTCCCAAATTCTGAGCACCAGACAAAGAGCATTGCAGTCTTTTATACACTCTGCTTAAGAGGAAGGGCACGGTTACACCAGGGTTAACTTCAGTGAGACAGAGTCCTAAGCTACTTTACAGCCTGGTACACTAATTGCTACAGGTGATTTATGAGGGCGGCAGCTGCCAGGGGTGGGGGGAAGGTCACAGGGGAGAAGGAGGAGGCCCAGGGAAGGATCTCAAGGGAGAAAAAACCCGGTAGTGGAATTTCCTAAGAATTCCACTTTAGTGGAATTTTCCAATTTTCCACTTCAACTTTACATGTAATTCCTGTCTCCCTCAAATGTACACAACCAAAGAGTAACTCAACCGCAAGGAGACCACTTGCTCAAGGCTTCTTGGGCATGGTTCTCTGGACCATGGTCACACATATTCAGCTCAGAAGAAACGTCTTTAAATTATTTTACAGAGTTTGGGTTCTTTTCTGTTGACAAACCCAACATTTTGTAAGAGAAAATAAAAAGTCTCTTGGCTTGCTGAAGTGAAGGAAGAAAATAGAAAAAAAATTTTTTGTAAAGAATCTGAATTGGGACTAATTTAAATTCTAAATTTACAATAAAACAGAGCTCTGGGTGAGAGAGACAATAGCAGTTGGCATGTGAGTGCTCACCATGTGTCTGCTACTATTGTGAGTGCTGCACGCGTGCACACACGCACGCGCACACAGGCACAGAGGCAGTAGGGGGAGCCGGATTTGAATGCAGGCTGTGCAATGCCACCATTAACACGAATCCGACCAGAGACTGCTGGAAATGTCTCCACAATGGAGACACGACCTCACCTCAAACATGAAAGAGGACTTTCCACTCATCTTTTATTTTTCTTTTAGATTCTCCCTTTAGTTCCAGCACCTTCTCAAGAGCCTGGGAAGGGTATTCATCACCTTAGTCAGACCCTGACAGCTAGCACAGTGACTTGCACACTGCCCTCAGCTCGACTAATAAATAGTTACCAAGTCAAACTGTTGCATTTCATTTAGACTTAAGAGTTCTAGGAGTGTCAAGATCCAAAGGAAGGAGCTACAGTTTTCCTTGTTGGCTAGTACTTTTCCCTTTTGCAATGCTGGCTGAGAAACAGTTTTGATATTCACTCCCTACCCTTTGATACACAGCACAAGGACACATTTTTCAAATGGAATTTTTTGGGGGCAATAAATACTAATATTTGATGATAACGTATCCTTAAGGAGTAGATTCTCTGACTTGGAAGTTTTCATTTACCAACCTGTGTGTGTGTGTCTGTGTGTGTGTGTGTCCATGTCTGCATGTATGTGTCTGTGTGCATGTGTGTGTCTGTGTGCATGTGTGTGTGTGCATGTGTGTGTCTATGTGCATGTGTGTGTGTGCATGTGTGTGTCTGTGTGCATGTGTGTGTCTGTGTGCATGTATGTGTCTCTGTGTGTGTCCATGTCTGCATGTGTGTGTCTGTGTGCATCTGTGTGTCTGTGTGCATGTATGTGTCTGTGTGCATGTGTGTGTGTGCATGTATGTGTCTGTGTGCATGTGTGTGTGTGCATGTATGTGTCTGTGTGCATGTGTGTGTGCATGTATGTGTCTGTGTGCATGTGTGTGTCTGTGTGCATGTATGTGTCTGTGTGCATGTGTGTGTCTGTGTGCATGTGTGTGTCTGTGTGCATGTATATGTCTGTGTGCATGTGTGTGTCTGTGTGCATGTGTGTGTCTGCGTCAGGGGAGGGGAAGAGGATGGAGATGCTGAAAAAAACTCTAAACTCTGCAAATTCCTTTTTGAAAAGCTGTACAATTTTGTCCAGAAACTTTTAATTAACTTAATGGGAAGCAGAAACATTTTTCTCTCTTTAAATATAATTTAGGAAACAAAAAAGCAAGTGAAAGAGAATAGTCTCCTTGCTTCAAAACCCCAACTTTAATTACATTGAATTGAGAACGAATGGCCAAATGTTATGCCCTTTCAGTCCCAAAATCAAATGACAGAGGTTAACAAGGCTTTCCAATAACTCAGGTTCAGTGAGAAAATAATAACATATGTAAGACATAAAGCTGAGATTTGGACAGTGCATGAGACAAACTCCTTTTAGGTACCTCTCTCTCTACTGCAAACTGAAAACGCAAAAATCCCACGAGCAGGTGCATAGGCCATCATCCAAGCGGGGAAGAAACATTCACAGCCACAATTCCAGCTCTACAAATACTCTCAGGTGGACAAACCCTGCAGGAAGCTAGAGTGGGATGAGGATCTTCTAATTAAAACAGGCTTCTCAACAAGTCAGGAGGTTTGGAAATTCCTAGAGGCAAGTTCGACACTGTTTAAATAATGAAATTTGGATGGAAGGATTGATAAACCCTTCAGCTACCATTATTCAGCAGCAGCAGCAGCAAATCCTCCACTCACTCTGGCTGTAGATTCGGTCTGGCAGGATCCTTGCGCCCTGCCCCGAGCTGATTCCACTTTTGCACACGGTGCTTCACTCTTTCCTGGGACGCATCGGGGAACCTCCGCCAGCCTTAGGCAAGAGACGTCAGGCAACCCCAGAGGCCAGCGTGAGCTCAATTTAACCACAGTGTCTTTTTAAAAATTTGTTCTTGTGGGGGTGGGGGGAAACTTCCCCTTTGCTCCGGAAGATCCAGTGAAAGATCAACTCACAATAAGGCGGATTTAGGAGAGAAAAAGATTCATTTATTGTGCTCATGGGGAGAATCACAGAGTGATCACCCAATGTCCCCATGGGCTCCAGAAGTTTATATACCCTTACTTTGGAGGAGAGGGAGGAATGAGGAATATAGGTAATGTGTTGAGTGGCAATACCTGGTCACTAGGGAGAATAAATAGGTGTTTGGGAGAATGAATGGACGGGGGAGGGGGGGGGGAGCACAGATTGACTTGTAAATGATTCTCTCAGGCAATTAAACCTGAGAGACAGGTATGCCATTTAAAATGGTTTGGGCCAAGTCCGGTTGCATTCTTGATCTTCTTTCCTGCAATAGATGAGATACCAGGGAGGGGAAGGGAAGTTAGTTGTTCTTTTTGATGGGTCTGGTTTTATGAAGAAAGAGGGAAAGCCACTTCCAAGGCCTGTTGATCTCTAAGGGCCCTTAATTCAAAATACTCTTTATACCAAAGAGTCATATTTTGGGGTGAAATTTCCTGAGCTCTTTCATTATCATATTTGTTACTTAAATTAGGTGATGTGTCTCCTTTGCCCAAAAATTTTCAACGGCTTCCCAAATCAAAACAAAATCCTAACTCTAACCAGAATCTACAGAGCCCTACACACTCCAGGCCTCAGGAATCTGACCACATCTCCCTCCTCTCTCCATCTAGGGGGCTCCACTCACACTAACCTCCCCCAACTGTGCCAAGCACTGCCCTGCCCCAGGGCCTTTGCACTTGCTGGTGCCTCGATCAGTCAGGCTCTACTCAAAGATTATCACACGCTTCACTCCTTCCTTCATTCACACCACACCTGAAAAACACTCCTGAGCACCCCATCTAAAATGACACTCTTCACCAATCTCTAGCTCCTTACCTGATTTATTCCTTACCCTGATTTACTTTTCTTCAAAGCAATTACTATCTCACACATATACACACCAGCACAAATAGATCTGTGTTTGTCTCTCCCCCCGTGAGATGTGAGCTCCAATGAAAGCAGAGACTCTATTTTACTCACTGAGACATCTCCGGTACCTACAACAGTGAGTGGCGCCTAGTAGGTAATACATAAATATCTGTTAAATGACGGCATGAAAAATCCATTTTCATATATTTAATTTGAAGTCTTAGAAACTTCTTAACTATAATTAATACAGTAGGGGCAGAAAGTGTGATACCTTTTCTCTCTATCGTAAGGGTCACAGCTGACACTCCCATAACAAAAGACAGGTTATCAAGAGAAAAACACAAAAAAATTTATTTCACCAAAGTTTTATGTGACATGGGAGCCTTTAGAAATGAAAGCCAAGGACCCAAGGGAAAACCATCCATTTCTATGCTTACATTCAATGCAGAATGGACAGCCGTGTAGAAATGTGATTGGACAAAAGGGAATGATCCAATGCTAGCAGAAGACTGAGTGGGGAAACCCAGCAAGGTCCTGGATTCTTCGTGGCCTCTGCGTGGCATTCCCTCCTCCCTGGTACAGGGCAGGACCCTCTGGAATGAGGTCTTATGATCCACATTCAGACAAAGTGGGTCAGAGAATTTCTTTACAGCCAGCTCTTGTACAGAAATGCAGGGGGGAGGTTATGATAATATTTCTAGGTTTTACGGCTGACTTTGGGGGTTCTAGTTTCTATGAGCTGCCTTGGGGAAGAGGAATTCCGGTTCCTATGGCCGACCTTGGGGCAGACAGGAGAGCAAGAGGAACAAGTGCAGAAAAGGTCAGAGAGAGACTTGGTTTCTGAGCCATTCCAACGTGCTTCGGTTCAAAGAACTCGGCATGCCAAAGCATGCAAAGGGCGACAGCAAGAGATACTTTGGGGCATCTTTTGCTATCACTACTCACAAAGTGCTCTTGTTAGGACCCAAGTCTATTGTGTCCAACAACTCAAACCTCATTTTCAAACTTCCGCTACGCTTGCATGTTGTCAAGGAAGGGAAGTGGGAGCTGAGAAGTCGGGCTGCCTGGGTGTGGCTGCTAGTTCTGCCACTTACCATGAGCCCAGGCAAGATTTTAACTTCCAGAGCCACATCTTTAAAGTGGCAATGCCAACGAAAAAGAACCCAAACTCGGTAAAATAATTTAAAGAGGTTTATTCTGAGCTGAATTTGTGTGACCATGGCCCAGAGAGCCAAACCTAAGCAGCCTTGAGCAAGTGGTCTCCCTGAGGTTGGGTTACACTTTGGTTTTATACATTCAAAGGAGACAGGAATTACACATAAAGTCATAAATCTATACAGGGAAGGCGTGTACTGGTTTGGCCTGAAAAGGCGGGACATCTTGTACTGGGTGATTACAGGTTATAGGTGGGTTTAAAGATTATTTGATTTGTAATTTTGTAATTGATTAAAGAGATGAAGCTTTGTATAATGGTTTGGAGCATTTTAGGTTAAGATAAGGAAGTCAGCTAATCACAGACAAGCCACCGGACATACACCGAGACTCAAGTGATCCATTAAGTAAATCAATGACCTGCAAGCTTTGTCTCATATAGCCTTAGGCGTGTTAATGAGTTACAAAGAGTATCTCCAAGAAGGGAAGGGGGCATGATGAGGCATGTCTCACCTTCCTTCTCATGGCCAGCAACTCAGCTTTAAGGTATTTCTGGGGTACCTTTGGTCAAGAGGGGGTCCATTCAGCTGGCTGGGGGGCTTAAGATTTTATTTTAGTTCACAGAAATAATAATAATGACCTCTTCAGCCACTCGTAAGGATTCAAGGAAGCAATAACAACAATAGCTATCATTAACTGAGCACAAACTATGGCAGGAAATATACCTTACTGTGCGCTTGACTTCCATCAAATTGTCCTGGCTTCACAACAACTATATGGTGCAGGTACTGTTATAATTTCTAGATTACAGATCAGAAAACAAACTGAAATCCAGAAAAGCATCTTAACTAAGAACATACAGCTGCTGTATTAGTTTCCTATTGATGCTGTAACAAATTTCCACAAACATTGTCTTAAAGCTACTCGAATTTGTTATCTTACATTTCTGGAGGTCCATAGTCCAAAATGGATCTCACTGTGCTAAAATCAAGATGTCGTCAGGGCTGCATAGGCTCTGGAGGCTCTAGTGGAGAGTCTGTTTCCTCGCCTTTTCCAGCTGCTAGAGGCTGCCTGCATTCCTTGGCTCATGGCCCCTTCCTCCACCCTCAAAGACAGTAGCATAGCATCTTCTAATCTCTCTCTGACTCTGACTCCCCTGCTCCACCTTTCACATATAAGGATGCTGGTGACTACATTGGGAGCTTCCCAGATGATGCAAGTTAATCTCTCCATCTTATGGTTCTTAACTTAATCACATCTGCAAAGTCTCTTTTGCCATGTAAGGTGACAGGTTCCAGGGATTAGGAAGTGTGTATTTTGGTGGTTGGGGGGGGCCATCATTCTGTTACCAATTACTAAGAGGCAGAACTGAAATTTGAGTCCCAACTGACTTCTTGACCATCACACTGTACAGTAAAGTCTCTGGTGTTTAGTACATCCTTTTCCCCCTTTGCTGGAATGAAGAGAGGATGGAAAACTCTAAACAGGACAGTTCATTCCCTTCTGCCTTGCTCATCTGCCATCATATCTAGGCTGCCAAAGATTCACAGTTAACTTTAAAAAATTGTTTTATCTTATCAAGGCATGTTTTAAAATAATCAGTCTCACCCCATCCCCAAATATATTATTGACTTTTAAGAAACCGCAGACATTCGATAAAAATAGGTTGCAAAACAAAAATGAAAGCCCTGCGTGGGCACAGGCTGTGACATGCCTCCCGTCATGCAAGCGGCCTGTGCAGAGAGCAGAGCGGCCGTCCAGGGCAGACCTACATGGGAAGAGGAGCAGGCGAGGAAGAGCCCATTCACACGTGAGAGGCACCAGGACAGGCTAGAGTAACCTTGCTCAGGGTGCTTCAGTGAGGCACACAGGGCCCAGCGACACTGGGGACCAGGGACGGGGAGATGACCTAGGCCACAACAGACGGAAGTGCCAAGAACCAGCCCAGCAAGGTACAGAATAAGCAGATGCACAAGGAGCCGAGGGACTGGACATGCGTGGTCATGCATCAGCCACAGGTGGCCCTGTCCACAGGAGGCGAAGGTGGGAGGGCCTCAAAGGCAGGCTGGCAGCCTAGGAGGACCCCAACCTCCCAGAGCCCAAAGGTAGTTCCATGGCCCATCAAACGAGAACTCTTGGGACAGAGCTCTGACCCACCAGTTCAGAGGCAAGTGAACAGGGCAGAAGCCTCATTTAGGTACAAAAGAGGAAGAGCTGCAGGGAGCCCCCGAGCTGGAGATGAGCTGCAGTTTGGGGAAGATGCGGTGCTTGCAGCTCGGCAAGTCCCTGGCTCCCAAATCCGTGTCAGCTTTGTAGTGTCCAGACCTCACCTTTGAGTGCACAGGCTGCCACCACACCTTCACATGCACCTGCACCCGCCTTGGGATGGTGCAGGATCCTCCAGGGCTGAAAGCATCTAAAAGGGCCTTTATTCCTCCAGATGGGATGGCCGGAGGGACTCCCTAAACAGGCTCCTGGAGGAGCATGTATGACCATGAGTTTTAGCAATAGGAGTACTTACCTGGTAGCCAGTTGCATTTTTTTTTCCGAGATGTTGTCTTGCTCTGTCACCCAGGCTGGAGTGCAGTGGTGTTACCATAGCTCACTGCAGCCTGGATCTCCTGGGCTCAAACAATCCTCCCCCTTCAGCCTTCCGAGTTACGGGATTATAGGCGTGAGCCATCAAATCAGCTCCCAGTTGCATTATTTTGATCCTTTTCTTAATCTGAGCATCACGGTGTTAGAAATCAGAGGCGTATACACACGTGGACTGTGCGTTTTTGTGGCACAGCAGTAGGAATAAAGTAGATTGCATGCTGTAGACATACTTTCCTCAGTTATCCGTACTTAGGGTGACGGTGGAATATATGATCCAAACTGAGGCACTTCTTAGAGCACTTTTCACCAGTATGTCGGGTCCACAGGTGTAACCGGCGGGTTCTCAGGGCCCCTGCTGGAGTATCCCATCTCTGGCCCCAAAGCCTCGTGTGTGGGCACCCAGGCCCTGGCAGAGCAGCCTTAGCTGTGAACACAGCGGTCAGAGGGGACCGTATTTGCAGGTGTTCTTTTTCCTTTCTCCTGGATCCCCACAGTGCCAGGGCGGCTCACGTGCTTCTCCGCGCCCTTCTTACCCCTCTCGGACATCCTCTTCTCTGCAGATGGCCTGGTTTGAATTTTAGAGCCAGTGAAATGTCTTCCTACTTGAGCAATTTTATAAACGAGTATTTATCAAAAAGGAAAAGTGGAAAAAAACTCCAAATAGCGTAGACCCTCAAGCTTCAAAAGCTGGCCTGTGACCGCGAACATTTCTATTGCTTTCAGGGGAAAAACAGGACATGCTGGGGACAGTTTCTTGTAAGGCAGATGGATGACATGATTCTCTACAGTGGGCCTCCTTCTGAAAGTCAGGGACATGTTTCTCCAACAGACTATTGATGTTCGAAAGCTGTGGGCACCCCTCCCCCGCAGCTCGCTTTTCTTTGTGATGTTCAAAATCGGGAGGCTTCTCTCCTCTCCTGGCCGCTGCCCGAGGCCAGGAGAAACTCTCCCTTGTCTGCGTTTCACCGAAACAAAAGTTTTTCCAACTGGGGGTCAGTTTCCTAGTGTACAGTGGGTTACAAAATGAGTTTGCATATTGAGACCAGCATATTTGTAACAATAGAATAAAATCAACTAGAATAGAAAAATAATAGAATAAAAAGGAACAGGATGGTTTTCATATTCTTTCTAGAATTCTTTCATGACAGTATATTTTTCCAGCTCTATACACGGGGCATTTGAAGTGGTAGAGATGAGGAAACGCACTTCCTGGTGTGGGTTGCCACCAGAGAGGTTACAGTCCCCGGCTATAACCCACACTTGCAGGTGTCCTTTTCCCCTTTGCCTGGCTCCTCACAGCACCAAGGGCAGCTCACTCCTATGTGCCCTCAGGCAGATGGCTTAGTTTGATCCTTTAGGCTAGAGCCAATGAAATGCCTTCATACTTGATGAGTTCTATAAATATGAGTCTTTATTTAAAAAGAGGGGAAAAAAAAAACACCAAAACCCTGCATCATTCACCAAAGAGTGACAGGGCCACGTCAGGAGACATCTCTGAGAAGCTTCAAAGCCACTGTGTTAATGTTTAGCAACTCCGCACCTATTTGTGCCTAAGTGTGGGAGTGCCGGGTGTTTGTGCGCGGGTGTTCTCATGCTCCTCTCTTCCGCTGTGCCACGGAGTAAGTGGAAAATATCCTGGCCCCCTTCTGCATTGTTCCAGGGTCTCTGCAGCAGCTCAGGGCCTTCCAGCCTCTTCCTGTAATTTGGCAGAAGGTAGACACAGAGGCGGGGGTCCCACATCAAAGGCTGCCTTTCAGGACTGCTGGCTCAGGGCAGGGAGAAGAGAGGACCCTGGTGCAGAGCAAGGAGCGACCCTAGGCAGGATGTCTGGAAGGAAAGATAAAGCACACTGCAAAGGTATTTTAATAGACACGCTGTTTCCATTCCTTCACATGTGGTTTTCATTCCGTTTTTGGTTACTTTTGACTTGAATTATGGAGCTAGTTTAAGGTAACTTAGATGCAATTACTTTTATACATCAGAAGTGAATACTGGCTTTTTCTGGTTGGGGCCGGGGAATGGTTAAGTGGCTAAGACAGAAGACACACTGACTTTCAGAAAGCTGGAAAATTCTTTTCTTCCCTCTTTTTTATGGGAATAGAGAACCTATTTTTCTAAGAGCCTGGAGTACTTTGGCAAATGTAAGTGGTAAAACCTCACATCCACTGCAGAAAGGCAGCCCCCAGTGACAAAATGGTGTGATCACTACACTGCCAAAAAGGAAGGAAATACCTTTTAACCAGAAGGGCAAGACATAAAGACAAACATTCTTCCTACTACGGGAATGTGGTGGATTCCTCAACAACTGTGGCCTAAAAAAAGAAAAGCAAGTGTTGTCCACTGAATAGCTAAAAATAATGTTAGGAGTATAAATATGTCCCTGCTAGTGTCAGACGTTTCACTGAGGTCTCAGGCAAGTACAGTACTTCCTCTCTTTGTACCTCAATCCCTGCTCCTCTAAAACGCAGATAATTATACTAATACAGGGTATTGCTAGAGTTTATGCAATAGGCATTTGACATCTTCAAGTGACTTCCAAGTAACTGAAAGTGGAACTGCAATTTCCAATCATTCTAAAAGCTGCACCTTGCCTTTGTTAGACATTAGTGCTCTGTTGGCTTTCCTAACATCTGGGTATTACCAGCCTCCATTCTGTGGTAGAATCCAGAAGAATCCTCATTGCTCTGGGGGCAAAGACCAGAGAGGGGAAGGAAGGGCTGCCCCAGGGACCCGGCACTTGATACCGCACGGACTGGGCCCTTGCAAACACCCTCAACCTGTTCTCAGCTGCAAGGGGACTCTGATGGTTTCCCATGTCATCTGATCTGCCGGAAAAGGCAAAGAGTGCGAGAGAAAAATCAGTGTTCTGACATTATTGACTGAAGCCTTTACTCTGGTTTCCTAGTTATCTAAGAGACATGGAGTCTATACAGTGAAAAACATCAGAATAAAAAATAGTGGTTCTGGAATGATTTTGGTATCTTGGCCAATGCAACTCATGGTATAACTGATCAGACAATCATTTTCTCAATTAATCAATCGATAAAATATAGAAGACACAAAAATCAACCTACAGATGAAATTTGGTGGCAGTGTTAAATTGCAGATAGTATTTAATTTTGATTTCTTTCATCTGGAGCATTTCATTGTCAAAGATAAGTCACATCTGTCAGAACAAAAAAATTGGCAGAAAATTGATTTTCATCGTCCTGGTATCTCCAAGTGGCATGCAGTTTGGTTTCAAGATCATGTCTCATCTAGAGCTATAATCCTGCAACGAAAAAGTAAATCAAACCAAGAGGAAACTATAAATCAAAAAGAAAATATTTGTCTTGCATGTGACCAGTTGTTCCCGTCACAATTTTGCTTCCTCAGTAGTTTTGCCTTATCTGAGAGCACCAGTGATCCATCCCCACGGCCCTTGCAGCCCTCACCCCCTGCACGTGACATTCATCTCCATACTCTGTGGCCAAGTTGGGAAAGCCAGGAACCAGTTAGAGTTCACAGGGAGTAGGACTCCTTGCCATTCTCACCAACATGAGCAACTTGAAAACCCCAAGCAAAAAAGCAAACAAGTTACAAACATGAGCAAACCAACACATCTTTAAGCCAAACAGCTGTCTCTTACTATGACTTCTCCTTTCTGATCCTCAACGCAGCCCAGATCACCTCTGGCATCATGTTGGGGGACCCGCAGGTGTGTGGGGGGAAGGGCTGCCCTCCAGCCCTCACCGTAACCTTCCTGGGGCAACTCCTCTGGGCTGTGTGACTAATGTGAACAACCACCGACCGCCAGAGGGGCAAAAAGCTTACTACTGAACTCTGGTCTAAATAGAAAAATAACATGGTGAGGAAATAGAAACACCTTTTCTATTAAATCAAAGAAACAAACCTGGAAAATTGAATCCTAGGCTATTGAGTCCCTAGGACTGTGCTTTATGATGCCTTTCACAGCATATAAATGTCTTGATTTCACAGTTATGATATCATGTAATGAGGCAGGGATACATCTGTCTTGTTGATAGGGAGAGCCTCAGGCATCAAGCTTTCTGTAGGGGTGTCGTGAATACTCTACCCAACACCTACCCCCCAGTAACCAGGCTTTTGGATCGTTGGCCTTTGAACCCTGGCTGGTAACCTCAAACAGAGCAGAATGCCACCACAAAGCCCCAGATCACTAGCACCATATCAAATTTATGAGGACTGTGTCCCAGGCACTCCTTGTGGACCTGGCCATCCTTCCAAGCCAGTGGCAAGCTGGTGATGGTGGGACAGGGATTGATCACCAATGGCCAATGATGTAATCCATCACGCCAACATAGTGAAACCTCTATGAGATCCGAAAAGGACAGGGTTCTGATGGGCTTCCAGACAGCTGATCACGTGGAGGTTTCTGGAGGGTCTTCCTAGAGAGGGCACAGAAGCTCCACGCCCTTTCCCACATGCCCTGCCCTGTACATCTCTCCCATCTGGCTTTTCATCTGTATCCCTCATAATATCTTTGTAATAGATGGGTAAATGTAAGCAGTGTGTTTTCCTGAGTCCTGTGAGCCACTCTAGCAAATTAATTGAACCCAAAAAGGGAGTCATGGGAGTCCCCAATTAATAGCATGTTGGTCAGAAACATACGTAACAACCTACCGCTCGCGATTGGCATCTGAAGGGGTAGCAGTCTTGTGGGGCTGAGGCCTTAGCCTGTGGGATCTAATTCTGCCTCTGGGTAGACAGTGTCAGGATTGGATTTATTTAGAGACACCCAGCTGGCGTCTCCTGGAGAATCATGTGCAGAATTGCTCTGTGTGGGGGGAAAAACACCACAAATCTGGGGTGTGTTGTGAGCATCTCATAGGAGAAAAACAGTTTGGTTTTTTCCAGTATCTTACAAAGCTGTATAGTAAGAAGCACTTAGTTCAGTTGCTAACTGCTAGAATTGCTCCAGGAACACGTGCTGTTCCTCTTTTCTTTACAAAACAGTGGAAAGTTTCCTTATTCTCCTTAGAAAAACAATCAGGCTTTACACTCTTCTTGATCTTGGAAAATTTTAGGTCTGTTTTTGTCAGGAGGGTGAAGCAAGAGTGAGGAGGGCTGGGGAGAGGCTTTGCCTTTCTCTTTTGGCAGTTTATTTCTTGTGCTGGTTGAGAAGAAGAAACTATAAGGATGTGCCTGAGTGCTCAGAAACTGATCACTGTCCAAAGACTCACTCAGGAAGCTGCCTGGCAGGAAGGAAGGAACCAGGAACCACCAGCAGATTTGCAATCAAATGTCCCCCTGATTTGAATCCTGTCTACCTAGGCCATTAGCTCTGACTTTGGGACATTATTCCACCTGTCTGGGCCTCGTTTCCTTACAGGTAGAACTGAGCTATGTTGCATCATTTTTTCCCATCAGACATCTTATACGACCATCTCTACACCCTCAACTGCCTTTGACTTTCAGCCTACTGAAATTGGGCTCTGGCCCCACCACTCACTGAATGCATTTCAGAAGTCACCCACAGACACACTGTTGCCACATCCAATGACTCGGAGCAGATTTTGGCCTTTATTCCTAGAATGTATTGGTCCTTGACTTCCCCATCCTGGCTCCTTTTCTCTCTCCTCATCCTTCCTTGAGACGCCCGGTCTCTGTGGACGCCCCCTCCTCAGCCTGCCCCTCGAACCTGGAGTTCGAATGTCCTGGAGCTTGACTTTTCACCCACTCTCACGATCCCATGCTCTAGCACGACCTCACTCACTCTCCTGGTTTATTTATTTGCTTGATTGCTCAACTGGCTTTTACCTCCCATTTGGCTAATGACCCCACGTCCATAACCACCAACTCCAAGCTTCCTCCTGAATCTCGTGTTTGTACAACTTTGGGACATTTTTCCATTCGGATGACTGTCCCCAAAGTGCTTCTGTTTCAACAGGTCAAAACTGAACTCATCCTTCACCACAAACTTGTGTTTTTCTATTTTCCTTGTTATGATACTTTTGTTTATCTAAGCCAGAAGCCTGGAGTTATCTGAGGCTCATTCTAAATACCCAGTTATCTAATTTCTACTGAGTTTACATCTTGAAAAAGTCTTGAAACTGATATCTTCCCTCCACTCCAACTACCACTGCTCTCATTCATAATGTGTCTGTTTTTACCAGGACCAGCGAGGCCACCTCCTGTCGCAGGCTGGGTTTCCCAGGAGCAGAGCCTGGGCTTTATTGAGGAAGGGCCCCCTTTAAAGGAACAGGGCAGAGAAAGGGAGAGGTTCAGCAAGGATGTGGTTTCAGGTCATATCCCAGTCTCAGCCTGATCCCACAAGGGGAGCTCCCGTGAGCAGAGGTTACCCCTCAGGTCTGTCCTGACTTGAGGGAGGAAGCTGGATTCCACACCCTACACCAGTCAGTTCCTGCAAAGGACATCCCAGGAAAAGAAGCCAAGTCCCACAGCCCAAGGGCTATCCATCCATGCAGAAACAAGTAGAGTGACCCAAAGGGACCCAAGAAGACCTGAGTGGAGCACCAATAGCATCTCCTGCCTCCAAACTCAACGTCTGGTAGATTTCTATGCATCAGCCAGATTCATCCACCAAAAACTAAACTGGCCATGTCGGTCTCACACTTAACTTCTTCAGTGACTCCCACTCTCCCAGCAGCACTTTGTGGAAACTGGCTGTCCTGCTCATCCTAACAAGTGTTAGAATTAGACAGGGACAGGGAGTCTATGGTAAAATACTGTGTCCTCTCCTAAAGAGTCACAGTGCATACTGGCTCATTAAAGGATGTGGGAAGCCCTGTCATAAAGAGATATGTTCACTTTCTTTGTCCTGGGAATTCCAGATGTAGCTGACCTTGACCTAGAGTATTTACTCTATGCATATTGTGGGAGGCACCTCTTACATACTAATGCCTGCAGACTGGAGTAGAGATGCTGGCCTATAAGATAATGCTTCTTAGCATGATACATAAAGTTCTCCATGGCCTGGCTGGCCCCACCTCCTCTCCAGCCTCTTCCCTGATATAGACCTGGAAGCATTCCAAGGGCCTCTGTGTCCCTTTCACGCTGTCCATTTGGCCGCCTCTTGTCCATCTGTCAAAGCTCAGGTCAGGTGGCATCCCTTCCAGGAAGCCTTCCCAGGACACTGTGTTAGTCAGGGTTCCCCAGAGAAACAGAACCGATAGGATGTATGTGTATATGTGTGTGTACGTGTGCATGTATATACAGTCATGTGCTGCATAATGACATTTCAGTTGATGACAGACTGCATACATGATGGCGGTCCCATCAGATTATAATATTATATTTTTACTGTACCTTTTCCGTGTTCAGATGTGTTTAGATACATAAATACTTGCTGTTGTGTTACGGTTGCCTACAGTATTCAGTACAGTCACATGCTGTATAGGTTTGTGGCCTAGGAGTGATGGGACACACCATATGGACTGGGTGTGTCGTAGGCTGTGCCATCTAGGTTTGCGTCAGCACACTCTGTGATGGTCTCACAGCCAGGAAAGCACCTAACACATTTTCCATTGCATGCCTATACACAGAAAGAGAGAGAGAGAGAGAGGGATTTATTATAAGGAACTGGCTTATAAGATTATGGAAGCCGGCAAGTCCCACAATCTGCAAGGTGAGTCAGCAAAGCTGGAGATCTGGGAGAGCCAATGGTTTAGCTCCAGTCTGAGTTCAAAGTCCCGATAACCAGGACAGCTGCCATTCTCATCAAAGGCTGGCAGGCTCAGGAACCAGGGAGAGCTGATGTTTCAGTTTGAGTCGGAAGGCAGGAAAAAACCAGTGTTCCAACTTGGAGGCTGTCAGGTGGGAAGAATTCTCACCTACTTAGGGTAGTGTCAGCTTTTTGGTCTATTCATGCCTTCAACGGATTGAACAAGGCACACGCACATTGTGGAGGGCGACTTGCGTTACTCAGTCTACCAATTCAAATGTTAATTTCATCCAAAAACACCCTCACAGACACACCAGAATAATGTGTGACCAAATATCTGGGCACCCTGTGGCCCAGTAGCAGTCTGTGATTAACCATCACAAACCTCAGGTTGGGCTAAATGCTTCTCCTATGCTTCCAACACTTTCTACACATACATTTTCCACACCTTTTTTTTTCACTATCTTAAACATTTTTAAGTGTACAGTTCGTAGTGTGAGGTATATTCACATCGTTGGGCAATCAATCTCCAAAACTTCTTCATCTTGTAAAAATGGAACTCTGTACCCAATAAACTCCCCCTTCCCTCCTCCTCCCAGCCCTTGGAAACTACCATTCAACATTCTGTCACTATGAACTTGACCACTCTATGAATTTGTCCTTTTTTGTCTGGCTTATTTCACTTAGCATTATGATCTCAAAGTTCATCCGTGTTGTAGCATGTGTCAGAATTTCCTTCCATTTAATTCCATTGTATATATCTACCCCATTTTGCTTACTCATTCTTCTATCTATGGACACTTGAGTTGCATCCACATTTTGACTATTGTGAATAATGCTTCTGTGAACATGGGTGTGCAAATATTTCTTTGAGACCGTGCTTTCAATCCTTTTGGGTACATGCACAGAAGTGGGGTATACGTTCCCTGTCTTAACCCTGACCAGAACTCGCTGGGATCTCATTTTTCCCCAGGTGGTCTCCTCCCTTCTGGTCACACTGGCCTTTAAGCCATAGAAGGGATGGCCTGAGATTTATTCATTTTGGTGGCATGAATCACTTAGCAAATAACAAGTTCCTGAGCAACAGTTTCCTCCTGGCCACCCTACTCCATCCACTCACTAGAAGAAGGACACCACGTGAGATTTTAATGTCAAATAGCCCCAAGTGTCAGGATCATTCACAGATTCTTCACTCCAAAGATGAAGATTCTGGGTGAGTAGGAAAAACAGGATTCTAACCAAAACCAAGAGTAAAAGATAAAGTTTATTAGCTATGCCTGAAAAGAATTAATGAGAAAGAAACATTGTACATTATAGTTTGTTTTCTTTTAAAATTTGCTTTATATATGACAGCAATTAATAGTTGTTATACTCTTTCTGAAATTGTAATTTGTTTTATTTTAAAAAGTTACATTTTAAAACTGACTCAAAGACAATTCTAGGAAATTATGCTAATAGCTTGTAATTGTCGGCAGTTTAGGATATAGTGGGTGTCAGACTGCCTTAGTTTTAGGATCAGTTTTCAGACTGAAATGAGAATGAATGAATCTAAGTATCTAAAGTGATGGTGGCGATGTGCACACCTGTGCCCATGGAGGCTCAGTGGTAATTCTTTTATGTTGGTTCATATTACTACTCCCCTCCTTGGCTCAGGGCCAAAATGGTGGACAGTTTGTAAATGATGAAACGGAACTTGAAAGTCTTACAAACCTTCTACATACTGGTCCCATCACATCTTACCTGAAGTTAGCTGACTATGCGGCATCTTGCCTCCTAAAAGAGCTAAGCCATTTCTAAATGCTGGCAGCCATAACCACCCCTCCCTGGTCTGGCACTATTAACTTCCATCTGAAAGGATTACTCACTTCACTGTTCCTCACCTTAAATCTTGCAGCATTTTTTTGCACCTATGTGGACCCCTCCGGTTGCCAGCACAACAGAAACACAAGCTGATACAGGAAGATGTGCATACCATACCCTTCCCTCTGCTAGCTTCTGCCAAGAATCCATCTCGTCTGAGAAAGGCAAACCAAAATGTTGGTTTTGGACACTACCACCAACTAGCAGTGTAATATGTGACACTTGCCCAGAGATGAGCAATCAAAACTTTAGACTTCAGAAAAAGCATCACCCTCCTAAATCTGCTAGCAGGTAGCTTACCAACTTTCAGAGTAGTATCTACTGAGACTGGTGCTATCAGACACGCTGTGAATTCAAACAGACTGTGGCCCCTGACATAGACTCCCATTCAGTTTAACCCTCTCTTCTCCATCTGCCAGGAGATTGCCCATGGACCCTCATTCTGCAGCTATTTGAGGTTATTTTCATCATTAGGGCACATGTCCTGTTACTGTCAGGTCGATGGAAGGACGCACACAGGAGGCTACTGGAAGTTGAAACAGTTGCCACTAAAGTTACCCCAGGTTTAAGACTTCCCAGGTGTTCTTCCAGCTGGCAACCTGCCTCTGTGCCTCACTCTGATCCCACTTGAGAGATAAAACTGTCCTTCTCCCCTGCTGCTCTGAATGTGATTCTGATTTGAACCAAGGTTAGCAAACTGTTTTCCTGTGACCTGCCCCTGGTGTGACCCTGAACTCTGGGTCCTGCATACCGAATCACAGATTCTGCTTCTAGCTCTGCCTGAGTGCAGATAGTTATCTCGGGGTCCTCAGCCCAGTGTGGGAACTGGACTGGGATGCCTGGAGCTCCTGTTCCTCTGCAATGTCCCTTCATTCCAATGCACTTGGCACGGGCCGTCGTGTGGGAGCCCAGGCATGAGTCGGCATGCTCTCCTGGCAGAGACACTGGGGCAGGTTCCCAGGCACCAACTGTGGCTTTGCTACCTGCTTCATGGAAAACTGCAGCCACATGTTTTTCCAGTCTGATTCATACAGGCAGCTCTGGGACTTCAGGGGAATCATAACTGCCAGGCCGGAGATGACTCCAGGGTGGATTTACATTGCCTCTCCACCTCCTCTTTCTGGGACAAAGAGTCTAAATGGGCATTTCAACAATAAAGTCACATTATTTATTACTTATCAGAAATGGGCCTGTCTATACCAGTGAGCAAAATGGTAACTCTTATTGGTCCTAAGTGCACAGATATATTTAAAATGGCACCAAGTTTTACATTAACAACTCTATTGAACAAAAATTTAAAATTTACCATGAACTTGGGGGCTGACATAAGAAGCCAGTGAATCTTCCCTACACTTCCTATCTGCCTATCTTGCTGGGCTTATGATGCCAGGGCCTCACTTGGAATGGCGCAAGCCAAGCCTGGGTGTCATCAGAGACTTCAGGAGGTAACTTCAGCTTCTTCCTCGGAAACCATTCCTGACTTCCAGGAATCAACAGGTGAATTATATGCAGAGCCCTTGTTTGCGCACATAAGTTGCGCACTGGTCAAGTGCAGACTCCTGGGAAACATCCTTTGACTTGCTCTCACCGTAGTGGTTGTCTTTCCCTCGTGTTTCCATTTTTCCTCCAGAAGGTCTCCTTTTGTTCTCACTGGGACTGTTCCTCCCAGCTGGCCTGGGAGGCTCCCTCTCTATATGCTAAAGCCTGTGGTTCTCCTCCTCTGGGCCCCAGGCTCCCTCTCAGCCCTTCCCATCACCACCTCCGGCTGCTTTCTTGCGCCCACAGAGAGGGCGCCCCACCTGGTAGCTAGCTGCCTTGGCTCTGCCTGTTCTCTGTGCCATGTGGGATGCAGGGCTGCTCTAAAACTGCCTCTCCTCCAGGAGCTTCAGATGGAGAGAAAAAGAAACTAATCCTCCAAGTCTCTGAGTCTAAACCCACTCTGGTCTCATCTTCCTATACCAAAAATGCTGCCCTGTCAGCAATCAAAAAGTAAACAGTAAACAAGACAAAAACAATGGCGGTATTAGTGATGATGAATGACTGCTTCTCTAAAGTCCACATTCTGGGATCAGGGTGGTCAGGTGTACCTACCCTGAGTAACCTATCAGCCTCATTAGTTCTTCTCAGGCCAGGAGTGCTGCTCTTTCTCTGTCTCTGCATGCCACTTGCAAATGAGGAAGAGAGACCTGCCCAAAGCAAATGAATTCGGGCTGCAAACCCAAAGTGAATTTCTTGTAAGGGAAGGCTGTGGTTCTGCAAGTGCCAAAGTGCTGTTCCCAGTCTTGGTTGGAAACTGTTCTAAGACAGCCCGTGGATGTTTAAGTGAAAATTAGGATTGCATCACTGGGAAATCCATCTGGGCGTGGATGGGGACAGTCAAGGAAGGTGCCGATGTATCAGCCTGATCTATGAATACCTTTGGGAATGTGTATATATCCACAGTATTTGTGAATGAGGGAAAAAGACAGTTTCTCTGTTCAAGTGAGTCTGCCTTAAAACAGGTAAGGTTGAAGAGTGATGAGCCATCTCCTGTTTGGGCCATTTCTGCCTGCTGCCTGGCCAAAGCACCTCCAAGGGCAGACAGCACAGTTGGCCTGAGATCGGCAAGTAGACCTGCTTCCACAAATGACCACAAACAATACTGATGCTGATAGAAACGAGAGAAGCTTTACGAAATTTCTGTGGGAGACAGAATTTTTGTTTTATTTTGTATGTTCCCATTTGTATACATAGAAGTGTTTTTAAAAGCATTCGATAGAAAATCAACCTATCCCAAGTAGAATTTAAAGACATGAATTCACTGGCTGGGTTCCGAGAAATGAAGATGGTGGCTTCAGTTTGTAGGGTGCAGACTTTTAGGAGGTCCCTCCATGAGTGACTTTCTCTGTGGTTGAATAAGGCTCAGGCAGGGGGTGTCAGGCCCTTGGCTTTGCTTTAATTTGAATTATTTGCCAGGTAGATCTCAGTGCAAAGGCCACAGAACTCAACTGCCTAACTGGGCCTGGTTCATTTGATCCAAGCAGGGCCACACAGAGCCTTTGTATGGCAGCCTTATACTGCTTTAGGCATTTTCAGGAAACCTGAATTAAATTCAGTAAATATTGATCAAGTTGGCAAAGTGCTTCGAACACAGAATCTCAATCCTTGCCCTCTTTCCTCTGTTGTTATAAACAGAGAAAGATAGTGTGGAATGGTCAAAAATGGGGCTATTTGTGGGTACCCCACAGCCTTCCTAGTGGAGATATTTTATTTGGTCTAAAGGATAAACAGGCGTCTACGAGGCAGAAGAGAGTGAGGAAAGGAGTTCCAGAAGTTACATGACGACAGGCATCTTCCCTCCAGCTGCAGGTGGAACACATGGGAACAACAAGAAGGCGAGGGAGGGCTCTCAAAGACCCCCTCCTTGCTCAGGGTGCAGTCTCTGTTCCCCTGACCTTCCAAACATATTCTTAGAAAAAGAAAACCTCTCAAGCATTTTCTTCATCTGCTTTTAGCATGACCTAAAAACTCAAGGGACCAAGAGCAATACAGGGAAATAGACAAAACAGGATGGGAAAGAGAACTGAGTCCAGAAAATGGTAACAAGGTCAAGGAACTAAATCATGTTAAGGCTGTGTGCGAAATGGAAATATAATTGCAAACTGTTAAAAGGAAGGCAAAAAAAGAAAAGAGAAGAGAAAGTCCTCTTGAGTTTAAGCTCGGCTGGATGAATGTTTCAGATATCTGACAGTAATTTGCCACTGGAGCCTCGGCCAGCCCTCCAGGGAGGTGGATGACGAGTCTGGTACTGTTGTAGAGTAATTGCTCGGCATCTCTAACTGTGCAGAAGATTCCAAAAATATTTGTACAGTTAGGATGGCCCAGAATTTTTGAAGAGTTTTTTTTCTCAAATAGTACTGCCAGGAAATGATGAAGGTCAGACATTTTAGAAAATCTTTCCCTGGTATTTCAACAGTCAGCTATGGTGGAATGATGCAGAAAGAGGCTTGGCTGTTCCAGAAAGCTCTGTCTCTGGACTCTCAGGTCCAATTTTAAAGCACCTTCTGAAATAGGTAAAAGATATTGCTAAACTTGCTTTCTAGAAGAACTTCAAACATAGCTTTTCATCATACACAAATCTGTTCTATGGGGCAGAATTATCCAAAGAGATCTGATAGAAAATTTTCAATTGTCAGACACAAAAATGACTTAAAGAACTAGATAGTCTGACATTAAAGTAAGAAGAAAGATGGTACAGCCTTTGTTTCACAGGTGAGGTAAAGAAGACACAAAAAGATAAAGCGTATTACCTGTGGCCACGCACACTGCTCCATAGGAGTTCCTGGGCCTGGGGTTCTGTCCTGTCCCTCCTGTAGCATGGCCAACCCAGGCTCTTCCTAGCCAGACCATGTAGATTTCCTGTTAATGACCCTAATCAACAGGAAGGAGTACAAAAGGACTTTGGTGGCTGGTGGTGGAGAGAGAGTTTGGGGTTATAAAGTTGCAGTGTTGACTCATAAAGTTAATTTACAAAGAATAACAGATTTCAGTGTGGCTTAAAATAAACATTCTGAGGAGCAAGTGAGGCATGAGACTCTCCCATTTCAGAAATGCCAGGAAGAATCTCCTGTTTCGGGTATTTTAGGGAAGCAAACACAGTTCATTCAAAACAGGACTTTGCCAGGTTTATACAGACCTTGGATATTTTACACTTCTTTTAAATGGATTTTAGAACAGCTGACAGAGGAAAAAAGAGACAAAGCTACAAGAAAAGGCAAACAGAGAAGTGAATGGATTACTACAGAAAAGGAATGAAATCAGAGACAAGAGATCTCAAATGAGAAGCAAGAAACAAACTTTTTCAGAGTCTACCTTAGAAATAGTTTTCATCTGAAACAGTGCAGCAACATTTACGGCCCCAGTGAATTGTGGGTATGAACGGTTTCATTTTACTGGTCATCAAGCCACCAGACAGAACCTTTCCTAATGAGTTATCAGAGCCACAATGGAAACTTGTATCGAATGCTCCAAGTAAGCTTTAACCAACCATGGGAAAGTCAGAACCGTGGAGTCTGTTTGTGGATTTGGCTCAAAGTCAGACATGTTTTGAGGCTTTGAACACTGACTATTTGCATCCATTAAATCAGTTTGTGAAAAGAAGAGTGGGAAGAAATGGGATATGGAAACTTTGCATCTCAAGACAGAGCCAAGCATTTTTCCTCGTAACCAAAACATGGCAGAAGGGGGAAGGGAGTGAAGAGTTTGCCCTTTGTGAAGAGCTGAGCTTTTCTAGAAAGTCTAACAGGCAAAGGAACAAAGTCTGGATCCTACACAAGATCGTATGAACCTTTAACCAGATCAAGTTCGTCTCATTGTGGGAGAGGAAGGCCCTTGGGTCTCTTGACACGTGTGCGCCCGGCTCACAGGCTCAGGAAGGTGAGCGCCCTGCCTGCCTGCGGAGCCATCTTCCACAGAGCTTTCCCTAGTGGATCCAGGCAAATAGTGCTTTTAGAAAAAGTGAGGCCAGCTTTCCAAGCCACCACCCTGGGAGCTGGTGCTGTCATGGGCAGGCATGCAGAGACCCGCCTCCTGAACTCGCTGACAGGAGGGGAGCGTGGTTTGATCCCTCCTGACCCCCTTCCTGCCAACTCGTATGGTAGACACTTACTCACCTTCCAACCATGTGAGGCAGTTAAGAAGGATTACCTCTGAATCAAGGGCAAATCGCCCACCAGTTTCCCGCCCAGGGTTTCAGTAGGAGGAACAGCTTGTGAGAAATCCTCTTGCTTAAATGAGACAAAATGCTCTAAAAATCTTCATGGCAATGGTCGGTTAGGGTAACAAATGTAAGGTCTGCCCCGCAGTTCATGTTTTCAGGTGTTCCCTTTCTTCCAGGGGATGGCGAGGTCATCTTAGTCCCCCTGAGGTGTGCGCTGGGAAGGAGGCCCCCGCAGAGCGGCAGTTGCTACACTCCGCTCTTCCTCTCCCTTCTTCTTGGAGAATTAAATTTCAGTATCGGCATCACTCAGACCCCACGCTGAAACCTTCCGCCCTGTACAAAGTTTCTACCTTGTGCTTCCCTCCGATGAAGTAACTGACAGAGAAAGTAATACCAGCAATTGAACTTTAGTGTTCCTGAGTCTATGTTTAGTCTATCTCTACTCCACTCTCCCTCCCTCGGAAACTGACATCTCACAGGTTTCTGGTAAATTACTGAGTTCAGAGCTGGAATCCCTAAGGAGTATTTTACCTCAAAGCACTGTTTGTCATCAGAATCACCTGGAGGGCTTGGTGAAACAGGAACTGGCCTGAGAATGTGCACATCCCACAAGCTCTCAAAGGACACTGATGCTGGTCCTCTGGGACTAGAATTTGAGAACCGCTCTTCACTCCAAAAAGGCTCTTCCTCTTTCCTCCCTTCCTAGCTATGCCTCTCCCTGAACTCCTGGCCGACCCCCAGGAGAGGAAGGGAGAAGTTATGGGCAGTGTTGTCGGTGGAGGAATGGCAGGGAGTTGGAATAAACAAAAGATGAACTTGAGTAATCTATCACAGTCACTGCTTGATCAGTTTTTCAGGAAATATTACTTTTCAATGTTTTTTTTCCATGAACTTGCCTTTTAGCTATAGCAGACAGTTTTTCTTTCAAGAAGACAATCTTTTTGTCTTTAGAACAGGACCTGAACCCTAATTCTTCTTTCTCATGGGAATTAAGTACATTTCTTTCTTATTCTGGATTCATTTCCCCTTTAATAAATGTGAATATTTACTGAGGGCCTATTTTGTGCCAAGTACTGTGCTAATAGTGCTAAGCGGTTTTTATGCATCAGCTCAAAAGACGGTCACAACAATTTTGCAACGTATATGTTATTATCCCATTTTACTGATAAGCAAATGGAAGGATAGGGAGGTTTTATGGTTACATGAGGTCACAGAGCTAGTCATATGTAGGACAGGGATCCAACTGTAAGCCTCACTTCAGACAGCAAGTCGTACTGCCTAGATAGTGTCAGATTTTCTACAATGAAAGACTTTCGTCACAAACAATTCTGTGATCCATCCATTCATTCAATAAATCTATTTATTAAGCACATGCTATGCGCCATGCACTATAGCTGGGTCATTGGATTACAATGATGCACAAGATAAAACTTTTCAAAACATACTTTCCCAGATTGTCTCAAGAAAACTTATTTTTTAATAGTTTGTCCTTTGAATTGCTCATAAAAGCATGTGCTTTTATGAGCATGTGCTCGTACCCAAAAATTGCATTTCCCCCTTCCTCTAATTCTCCCAAACCTCCTTTGACTTTATGTTGTCTTGATTTAACAAATTTGTTGCCTATTTTTTTTAAAGGAGTACATGTTCCTTTTATTTTTTAGATGTTTTTTAGTTTTTGAAGGGGTAACACATTGACATAGCTCAAATTTTTTCACAAGAAACAAAAGGGTGTGCAGTAAAAAGTAACCTTTCCACCTCAACCCCCAGTCACCCAGATCTCCCCAGAGGCAACAACTTGTAAGTATGTATTGTCTTCGTCCCTTCCTTCCTTTGTTCATGAACACAAATGTTTGGTTACTACCTACAAGGTGTTCTCTACTTTTATTTCTCTCAGTTGATACATCTTGGAAATCATGCCAAATCAGTAAATATAATTACCTTGTTCTTTTTAAGAGCTGCAATGCAAATAATTCTAAAATGTACCATACTATATTTAGCTAGGCTCCTGTTGATAAACATATAACATTTTCTGATAATTTGCTATTACAAACAATTCTGCAATGACTACTCTTGTATGTATATCATTTTACACATGAGCAAGTATATCTACAACATAATTTCCTGTAAGGGGAAATACTGGGTGAAGAGCACATGGTATGTGCATTTGTAATCTAAAAATTTTTTCATTATGGAATTTTTCAAGCATCATAAAAGGAGAAAGACTAGTATTGAACAGCCACATATGCGTCATCAATCTTCAAAGATTACCACTAATCCATAGCTGATACTATTTCAGATATGTATTGGCCGAATCCAAATTATTTTGAAACAACCCCAGAGGCATAATGTTCTTTCACTAGTAAATATTTTGTCCCTGTTTCTGAAAAGTAAGGGCTTGGAAAAAAAGGAAAAAGATATGTGTGTGTATATAATCTCATTATCACATCTAAAATCAATAAATAGTTTATTAATACCATTAAATATTCTGTCACATTTTCCCAGAGTGTCTTGTAAACATTTATTTTTAGTAGATTGTTCTTTGATCAGAATTCAAATAAGGTCCACACTTTGCAGTTGGTTAAGTCTTTTTTTTAATCTATTGGTTGCTCCCTCCATCTCTCTTTTTCTTTTTGCAATGTTCTTGCAGAAACTCGGTAAATTTGCTTCCATAGGCCACATGTTGCTGACTATATCCCCATAGGGTCATTTAAAATACTTCTCTATCCCTTAGGTCAAAAGGGAAACACAAAATTTAATTGCAGAATTTCTTAATAATAAGGAAAATCCAACATACCAGAATCTGTATGACCCAGCTAAAGCAGTTATTATAAGACAAATAATAGAACTAAATAACTATATCAATAAAATATTAAAATAAATGAATTATACACATAACTCAGAAAGCTAAAAAATAAAAAAGTAAGACAAAAGAAAGCAGAAATAAGATAAATGCAGAATTGATGTTTCATCATTTTTTCAAACTTGTTTTTGCAAACAGAAGCTTAAGACACCATTTGAAAGCTAGGAGATCATTTTTCAATTTGCAATTATATAGACAACAAATCTAAACAGCTGTCAGAGGGGATTGCCTTTTCTGCACACACTTTGCTCTGAATTTCAAAATACCGGCCTGCCTTGACTATCAGCAAAAATTCCGGTGGGGTGTCTGGCACTTGCTTTTTCTGGAGGGAAGCCTCATGGTCTGCTCCTACCTGTGGCAAGTCTCGGCCTACTGAGAGTCACACACAAGTGACTGATGATGCGGTGAGGGGCAGTTCTGAGCCCGCAATGTACTTGTGTGGTTTGTCATCTGCCAGACTCCGGTTCGCCTCTTAGCTGGCACAGTTACCGCTCACATGCCCTTGAGCAAATCTCTCTGAGCTGAAATTTCCTCCTCATAAAACTGGGGTAATAGCCCTTACCCTAAAGGGGTGGGGCTCGAATGAGGCAGCAGGTAGAGTAGTAAACGGCTAACAGGTAACTCCATTGCCTCTGGGAGTTCTGCAATTTCACGATAGAGACCCATGGGTGGCACCAGACTGGGAGAGAAAGCAATCAAATAGTTCCTCCTACCTTCTCTGGAGAAGGTATTTCCCTGAGCTCCCCTGAGTGTTAAAAATAATACTCCTGCCCTCGAAATTTCTACAACGCCTTTGTTGTCCACCTGCCCATCTTCCACCGGGTCTGCATGTGGACTGGCCGTCTGCTCAGGAGCAAACATTTCCATCACGACGCCCCCTTTCCCAGGCCTGGGACTCAGCCTGCGCCCTCTCTGCCGCAATGTTGAACAGTGCCATCTGTCCCTGCCAAGTGCCCCCTTCACGCAAAGGGCACCGGCTCTCTTTTGTTTGCCCCGCCCTGGAGGGGAATACAGACTGTCTAACTAGCCCTGTGGCCCTAGAGCGTTGGGGGTAGGATCTTCCCTTAGTCCCTTCCTTAGTGGAACAAAGAATCATTATCGATTCTTTTTGGTTATCTGTTGGGTTCACTTCGTGAAGGAAAAGTGTCTACACGGTAAGGAGGGAAAAGGCCCACTGTGCAAATAAGCCCCAGGCGCGCGTTTCCTGAGAAGTGGCCCTGTCCACGCCTTCCACCGCCCGCCGCACCTCCTCAGGCTGCGGCCCATCCCTTGTGCCCGGTCACCGGGCGGAGAGTCCTGGCGTGGGCACAGCAGCGGCGCCCCCGGCCCTTGCCCGAAACTCGCCTCTGCCAGCGGACGCCGGAGGCGAAGCTCCGGGTAAGCACCGTGCGCCGAACACCCGGAGGGAAGGAAGAAGGGCCTCAGCGAACAAAGGGGTCGGGGCGGGGTCCGGGGCACGGTGACGAGGAGGCCGAGGGGCGCCCGCCCCCCCAGTGCACCCTACGCCCCACGCCGGGTGCCTGCGCGCCAAGCCCGCCCGCAGCCCTCCGAGGCGTCGTCTCCTTATATGGTCAAATGACACGGCGGGGGTTCTCGAGGGCGGGAGCCGCGCCGGGCTGCACTCGCCGGCTGCCGAGCCGCCGCCGCCACCAGCCGCCCCGTCCGGGAGCCCCCTGCCCGCTGCCCCGCCGTGAGTACCTGCACCCCGTGCAGCCCAGGGGAGGGGACTGAGGCCCTTACCCACGAGGGAGCGGGGGAGGGGAGCCGGACCGGGGCAGAGCGCAGCTGAGCCCTTGGGGAGACCGAGAGAGAGCGGAGCCGATGCGGGGGGACCTGGAGAGAGGGGAGCCGAACCGTGTGCGGGGAGACGTCGGTAAGAGGGGACCGGAGGAAGGGAAGCCGAACCGTGGAGGAGATACGGGGGAGAGAGGAAGACTGTGGGGGCTCGGGAGGCCAGAGGAACCCACCGACTCATCCTGAGAGGGAAGATCGCAGGTCTCCTGCTCACCAGGGGGGGTCACCTCGGGGCAGGGAGGGGCTGATCCCCCGCGGGCGAGCCCGGGGCAAAAGCGGGTCCAAGCTTGCAGGCTGTGAGGAGGTGACCGCTGCAAAAGCGGGTCCAAGCCTGCAGGCTGCGAGGAGGTGACCGCTGAGTCTCCTCTCCCGCCGACCTGGCTCCCCAGCGGGTTGTCCTGGCGTGCTGGTCTGGAGGAGGTGTTCAGGCTATCTCCCTTCAGCAAAAAGAAGCGGAGCCTGCAGTGTGGCCTCGCTCCTTGACTCATGCAGAAAGTAAAAAACTGAAGGAACAATCAGTTTTTTTGTAATGGCCTATTTTAAATGGATTCTACTTTTTCTTAAGTTGCACTTGTGTGATTCGCAGCATACCTAAAACTAAGGGAAGGAAATGTTAAATGTTTTTTTCCGATTTTAAATAAAGAACCAAGCATACTTACTTTCAGATCCCTAGTCGGGTTTTCAGGGGCAGTAGCCTCTGCCCGTTGGATGAGCTCCTGCCCGGCCGCGGGCACTGTGGCACTCACTTCCTTGCACGTGTTCTGGAAGGTAATGAATCACAATTCAGGGTGAGAATCAGAACTGCCTTCAGAGCACAACTCCAAATGCGTCTCATATTTTTGGTGCTAACTCTGCTAGTGAGTGTTTTATAATAACATGTTGGAGGGAGGAGGCTTTGTGGTATCCTGAACATGACTTAGACCAAAAAACATTTGCGGCAATTCGTAGAAATACAGGAATTCCTAGGCTAATAATTAAATGTCAGTAAAACCAGCTCGAAGAACATTTGATTGTGCTTCCATATAAACATTTTAAACGTGTTTTTCAGATTTAGCTCACCCCAAATTTGTAAACATAGTCAATTAATGTATGAAATTGGGGTCCCACAGTGTTTATTATCCTGCAGTGCTTTGAAATGCATTCGCATGGCAACATACTGATAAGGGCCAACTTTGGGCTTACGACAGATCAGGCACTGGTTTGGACACTTGGGTTCAGTCTCATTTTGGTTCACCATCTCACAGACGCACCACAGGCCGATGTGATAGGCGTGAGGATGCACAGGGACTGCAGCTATCCTGCTTAAATTCACACCTGGGTCCCTCAGCCTGGGCAACCTTGGCAACTCACCTAACCTCGTGGTGCCTCAGTTTCCTCCACGGGGAAACAGGGACAATGATATTGCCTTTATTGCAGGGTTGTTACAACGTCTGCACATCATAAGCAGTGTATCCATGTTTGATAGCCCCTTTTTGCAGACAAAGAAACTGAAGCAAGGAGAGATCAAAGTAACTTTTGCTCAAGATTTCCCAGCTTGTAAATGGTGGCCCTGAAATCTAACCTCAGACAGCTTGAGAGCCTGAGTTCTAACCACTAAACTCTACTGGGGCCACCCACATATTTCAATGAGGCCTTAATGCTGCATATTTTGACTCAAGATTGCTTGTTATGCCACTTCTAGTACTGAAAGATATTTAAATCGCAGACAAAAACACCCTGTAGGATATTGAAAAAAATTAAACTAGGTATCAGGAGGCCTGGGTTCTACTCCCATCTTGTACCAAGGGCCAGTTACCCAGCCTCTGTGACTCAGCTTGCCTCATTTGTCAGCAAGAGGGCCGCAGTAGGTAAGCTGCTCTCTGACTCAGGTGCTGTAAGGTACAAAGTTCCTTGAGCTTGGGTGAACAAAAATGATAATATTAGACATTGCATACCTCTGTGTAGTTTTATTATGAGTATTTCATTAAAGCCCCATTTATCAAGTATCCATTTCAGGTGGCATTATAGTAAGAGGCCAGTTCCTCAAGGTGACCGTCTTGAACAAAATGTATGTGCTTTCTCCAGTGACTGAGAGCCAAGTCTTCCAGGAGACAAGGCTGGCATTTTGACTTTGGGGTGAGTCAAGTGAATTTCCACCGTGGTCCTGACTTGTGGATTGCAACTTTAGCCCCGTGAAGGTTAATTTTATGTGTCAACTTGACTGGGCCAGGCAGTGCCCAGACATTTGGTCAAACATTATTCTGGGTGTGTCTGTGAGGGTGTTTCTGGATGAGATTAATGTCTGAATCTGTTGACCGAGTAGAGCAGACTGCCCTCCCCAAGATGGGTCCTTATCCAATCAATTGAGGGCCTGAATAGAGCACAAAGGCTGAGTAAGAGGGCTGGCCGCAGAGCTGGGACATTGCTTCTTTGGACTAAGCCTGAAACATCAGCTGCTCTTGAGTCTGTCGAGTCTGCCGACTTTCAGACTGGAGCTTGCACCCCAACATCAGCTCTCCCAGGTCTCCAGTCTGCCAACTGCAGATCTCGGGACTTTTCAGCTTCCATAATTGTGTGAGCCAAATCTTTGTAGTGAGTCTCTTTATGTACACTTATCTCCTACTGGGTCTGTTTCTCTGGAGAACCCCAGATAACATTTGCTTAAAAATATTCCCCTTCAGCTCTCATTCTCCTTTGTTTAAGATTCACTCCCTACTTTGCTCCTGGGAGTCTTGGTTTTCCTTTTGCTGGAAAATGTGGCTCCTTGTGTGGAGATGTAACTCGAGGTCTGGGGCAGCATCTGGTCTCCCAGCACCAGTCCAGTTCTTGTGGGTGGCCTCAGGCCTGATCTGAACTCAGATACCACGTGCTGCCCACCCATCCCCGGGCTTTGTCATGCATGCCTTTACTGTCCGGATTTAGTCTGTGACAATAAGAAGCAGCTGTCCTGTGTTTACAGGTAAATAGCGTCAGACTGTCCTTGAATCATGTATATATGGAGGTTGTCTGTCAAAAAGAAAATAGACCTATCTGGTCTGTCTTTGATGATATAACCTGTGGAATCAGTAGGAAGCAGGCAGTCAACAAATGAAGGAGAAGGAAGTGGGCAAGGCTGTCTGACAGAATCCTGATGCAGTGTGTTAGAGACACGCCACAATGGTGCAGGATAGAAACGAGAATGAGGAAGCCAGTTGTTCATGAAAGTTGCTGGACGCCAAAAGAAAAGGATGGGAGTGGGGTCATGGGGGATGGATGATAGGAGAGCAGACATCGAGCTGCACTTTGGAGATGGGAGGAGACCCATGCGATGCATGAGAACAGGTGGCTTTTGTTTTGTGGGCACAGAAGCAGAAAGCGTCTCTCACTCGCTCATGCCTTCCTAGGAAGGCAGTAGTCGAGCTGTAGGGTAGACTGTGCCTTGTCCTCACACTGGTGTGGTTTGTAGACCTGAAGCCTTCCACCATTCCAGCCTGCCTGACTAGCCTGTCTTGCATCCACAGAACTGACATGTTTTGAGACTAAGTGATAAGATAGGATCTTAAAGGAGATTTCGACTGTTTGGAGCTAGAACTGGACTGGAACGCCTTCGGAGGTGGTGTATTTTCTCTCGGCTTCCCTGTGCCTAATGTGGTACTCGGAAAATAGTGGTTGCTCAATGCATTCTCATTGGCTGGACTAAAAAGTCCAAAGGACATCAGAACAAGTCTAACTCTTCTTGAATTCATGGAATTCAGATCAGAAATTTGACATTTATTGTTTTCATATTTCTTTTCATTATTCAATACGCAAAGGATAATTCAGAAGAAAGCAGGTTACCATATTCAAACATTGTCTCACAGAAAACTATTACAGACAAAACAAAACTTTTTTTAGGTTTTGGAAGTTACCAGTTTATGTAGCAAATTATCATATACCCCTAACACCTACCTGTAGATATGCTCAATAAAGGCTCGTTAAATTTATCCACAAATATATCTATACAGTGGTGAGCACAGTCAATCTTACACCTTATAATCTAAAATTGTTTACAATCAGCAATCTAAAAGTAGATTTCAAGTGGATTCTAGATACATTATTATTTTTTTAAGAGATGGGGTCTTGCTGTGTTGCCCAGGCTGGAGTGCAGTGGCTGCGCACAGGCGTGATAACGGTCTACTGCAGCCTAGAACTCCTGGGCTCAAGCGATCCTTCTACCTCAGCCTCCCAAGTAGCTGGGACTATAGGCACGGGCCACTGTTCCTGGCTCCATTTTTCTATATTTTTAAAAGAGCAACTTCCCTTGAACTGACGTTCCTCTTCCTTTCACCAGAATTTCTATTTAAAAGAAACAATTTAGCTAGACTAATGAAAAGAGCATTGGGTGAGCCCTGTCTGTGTGTAATTACTAACATCCATAGGAAGGCAAACTGGTGCAACCACATCTCTGGGTTTGATGGTCCCATGCCTTTGGGTGGAGGCACAATGTGTCTGTATGGAACACCCAGCGCCTTGCATTCGTACCTAGAGCCTGTACCGGGAATTTGTACCTTCTTCCCGGAATGGGAATGCCTCCTGATCAACTTTTTCCTTCCAGACCTCATCCTGTGCTGTGCAGCTGTGTGTTCGTGTGGGTTTATACGGGCTTGGAGTGAAGCAGCAGTTTATCTGGAAGGAGGGACAGGGCAGGGATGGAAGCTCAGCATCTGTTACATTAGAAATTTTAATGGTGTCAGATGCCAAACCACATTACATTTTGGGTCTGCTATGCAGAGTGGATTGTTCACATGATACGTTCCTCGTTTTCATGCTTGGTCTTTGCCCACATGTTTGTGCTCTGGGATGTTTGTGTTCATCCACGCGTCCATTCATTTGTTCATTCATTTTACAAGTATTCACGAAGCCCTGTCCTTGTATGTGTTACCTGCTGGCAAGGTCTCAGTGACACATGGCACCCACTTTCCCAGTGCTTACTGTAGGTGGGGGACACAGGCATCCACTGTGTGATGTGGTGTCATGAAAGCATCGCATTTTTATAATGTATTTCTAAAAAAAGCTCACATACAGCAGACCAGTTTTCCTCATTGCCTCTGAAAAGCTTTGGTTGATTGTTGATTAGTGATGGAATTTCCCACTCTGGTCCCTGGTGGCATTTAAAGCTCGGCATGGCTTTGTCTAGGGCCTGACTTGCTGAAGCTGCTCCTTTGTGTGTTTCAGGAAGGTCGGGGGGACGTTCACATATTTCTCTTTAGGAAATGACTGTATTGGAGGAGTCTGCTAAGGCAGAGTTGATCCAGAGAAGCATTTGGGGGCTTGGAGGGGGAGGAGAAGTGGGCCTTTTGGGGTCAGATCTAAGTAGGTAGTCGAGTAAACGAAGCATCGAAAAGGATGTTAACAGAGAGTTTTGTGGCAAATACAGCCTGCTAGGCCTTGCCTCGAAGGATGGGCCAAGCTCCCGGAACTCCAAGGCCTGTGCCAGCACGCCAAGGAAGGCAGTCCTCTAGGCCAGCCCCCTTCCTGGGTTCTCTCAAAGAATCTTTCTGGTAAAAAAAAAAAAAAAAAAAAAAAATTCATGAGCACCTTCCTTAGTGTTCTCACCTCTCTTCTGCCTCATTTTCCCTCCTTCCTCCATTCTCTCTCCTATCCCCACTCCTCTCCAATTCCCTTTACTCTTTTTGTTTTCCTTCTCCCTTTTTTTATATTTCTCTAGCTCTGACATTTCGCAGACTCAAACTTTGTTTTACAGTTTTTAAATCTGGTATTTAAAAATAAACTACATTTATAAACCTGTAAACTTTTAGAATTATTATCATTGTTGTAGTCGTCGAGCCCTGTGCATTCTGCACCCTGGCTCCCTGCACCTCTATCCTCACATCTGACTCAAGCAGGGCTGACCAGTGACTCAGAGATCAAAACCTTCTCCCGGCCATCCCTGGGCCTGTGAGCTGCACCTGATACTGCCTCACCCAGCACAGTTTGCCTCGTCTGGAGCGGAGCCTATACCCTAAGATCCAGCTTTTTCAAATACCCTGGTTGTTCAGAGCCAAAGGAGGAATGACATCAGAGCATGATTTAACCCTGGTAAAGAGTGAGCACTCCAGGACACTGTAATTAGATTTGATTCAATGAAGTAACAAGTCAGCAGTGGTCACACCTTATGTGCAGGTGTCTCCCTGCATGCCATTGCCTAATCCTTTCAGCATTCCTGTGTACCAGCCAATGGACAGGAATTACTGGTAACCTGTCTGAGAGGGTAAGCCGATTGTACACACTTAGCTTAAAAAATCCTTAGAGGACCAAGATGTCCCACTTTTATTTGAAAGAATGATTCAGAAGTGGACTCGACACCCTGGGAACAATTTTAGGAGTCACTGCCCCTGGGTTTTGCCTCCCCCAGTCTCGCATAGCAAAGTCAGGCTTTGGTGCAGTAGACTTGCAGTGGATGCCTGTGTCCCCTCTGGGCTGTGCAAGCCGCGGGAGGTCTCCTGGGCAACCCCACTGCCTGCAGGGCACATCCATGGCCGTCAACGAGGCACCAGGCCTCCTTGCCTTGCCGTAGACCAGGTCTTCCATCCTCCTGGCCGTCTGCTCACCCCACCCTGCCTCTCATTGCCCTGGATTTGCTCACTCTGCCCCTGGACCTGCTGGGTCATCTGGCTGACCCATTCCCACACAGGTGACATCTCTAGGAAGCTCGCCTCCTCTCCCAGGGGCTCTTTGCACATGCACTGTACTTGTGTGCCTCCAGCATGCCCTTGGCATGG
Organism: Avahi laniger; assembly: GCA_963575035.1. Lineage (NCBI taxonomy): Eukaryota > Metazoa > Chordata > Mammalia > Primates > Indriidae > Avahi > Avahi laniger. The sequence goes on from CAUYSK010055968.1 coordinate 34,104, forward strand.
GGCTTGGTAATCTTCCCAGTATAGATCTCTTTTCCTCACTTGACTATAAGTTTTTTGGGGAGAGGAACCTGTATCTTATTCATCTTTGTATCTACAGCACCTGCGTGATATCTGACACGTAGGTCCAGCTCAACCCTTCTTTCTCGAATGAACAAATGAATGATCAGGTATTTTATATGACTAAAAAATTCAAGTTATAGCGAATTTCTAATGTAGGACAATAAATGTATTTTCCCATTAAAATAAGCTTAAGATTGATAGTGTAATTTTACACAACTCTTAAAAAATATTATATTTGGTAGTGTGTAATAAAAGGAGGAATTGGTTTTAAACACTTTGAGATAGGAAGCTCTGAGCTTTCTCACTTGCTTATGGACTATTTATTCAGACTCTTGGGGTTTGTGCTTCATGTAATTCTTTAGAATCCTTAAGAGGACCTTCTCAAATACAGTGTGTCCTGCTGCACTCCTGATTAGGGATGAACGCCTATTTTACACCCTGCCCTGATGGTTGAAGAAGAAATGTTCTACTGATCATTAAAACTGTAGTGACCTCTTAGAGAAGATAAGGAAGAAGTTGAGAGAGGGTGTCACCCTCATCAGAAACAATTCTGTAGAAATGGGAGCTGACCACAGGGCCAGGTGCCTCCTCTCGGTTGGACCCACTGAGCAGATCGTGGCCGTTACACTATTCCTGGTGGGAGATGGTACCAGTGATGACATTCGTCACAGGATAGCCTCAGTCATACGTTGAGCAGATATGGACCCTGCTTATTCCCAGAGTTTACTCCCTTAGCTGTTTTTCTGTCCTGGTCCTGTGGTATTGGAGGAGGTAGAAAACATACACACCAAGTGTATGAGCATCATGGTCATCACCCTTTCACTGGCTGCAAACACAGGAACGGAGCGGTAGAGATGCTGGCACAGGCTGTAGACTGTCTCCTTTCTCCGGCATGGCTGGTGCTTGCCCAGACCCACATGGAATCACTTTTCAATTTAGATCGAAGTTTGTTTTCTCTAAGTTGGATTGCTATGGAGAAAGCCCGCTGAATCCTCTTGTTTCATTAACATGCTTGGGCTTTAGTTTTTCTATCCATAAAATGGGGAAGTTGTCGTAGTAAATGGGAGTTGCTTCTAGCTTTTAAAATTCTGCAATTTATAGTACTCTCTCCTTTCATGGTTCTTATTTCGAATCACAAACCATTATTGTTACGTTTGTGTGAACAGAATAAGCAATAAGCCTCTTCTTCCACAGCTAAGTGGCAGACTTTATGGGAAAAATATAGATGTTGGAAAGGACAGCTCTCAGTTCTGATGATATAAACGACAGCCACTTTCAAGGCCAATAACTGAAGAATTACAGGAAAGCATTGAATCTGCTGCCAGCATAGCTGCTGCAACCCAAGAGAGCCTCAGTACAGAGGATATTTATATGTTGGGTTTCAGAATAATAATTCAAGTGCTCAAGAGCCTCATCTTGTGATGTTATCACAAGAATGTCCAGACAATGTTTTCCTTAACTCCAGGAAGAGTGATTGAGAAAGACGGATCTTGCCACATGTGTCCAGCTGCATATTTATTGCTTTTGGAAGAAAAATATCCTATAAACACAGAAATAACGAAGGATGGATGCTTGAGAGATCTTTCCCTGCTTTGCTTAACAGTTGTCAGGACCTTGTGTACACAAGGGTACAATTAATAAACTATCAAATTTGCTGTAATCATAAACCAGGCAGCAATATTTTGTTTGCATCAGAGGACCTGACTCTGGGATTTCATTCTCAAATGGTTTGAAATGACTGAAAATTAGGGTTTGTGAAACATTGCTCAGAGTTACATAGCCAACCAGTGTACCTATTTAACAACTGATCAGACTTTTCACTTTGGGCAAGTTAAATATTGCCTGAAGGAAACGGACTCAGTTTTTAATGCCCTGGGGGTATTTCTCCACCCCAAGTGTTCCTTTTTCTTTCTGGGATAGTTCTAACATGTTTTTATAGGAATGGTCATATGAGAAGGAGCCTGTCCCTTGCTGCTCATGCATGCTGTATACTCACCCTGGAAAAATGCAGAGTGCCTGGCGTGGAGTCTCATTCTTGTTCCTCTTGGAAAGGCTCGAGGTGTTGCCTGGAGAGCCGTTGACCGCGGACACCCTATTTCCAACTGTGTGCTAATCCTTGTTCTTGGGAGTGAGCCTTTCCCTTTATCCTGCTCTCTGGGTACCTGGGCAGCTGCAGGGTGATCTTTTCATCTGGGAGAAATGACTTGTCCTGAGGGACAATGGCAGTTTTTCTGTGCAAGGTCAGATTGCTCTTCCCAATGTGATGTTGAGGTCAAGGGTAATCCTCTCTTGGCCTCTAATCTCAGATTTCCAAGTCTGATATCCCTTCCTTTTGCAACTGTGATTTCTGCCTGTTTGAATTCATGAATCATAAAAGGAAGCTCATGGAAAATCTTTTTATAGAAATGGACATATTGTTTCTATGCCTGCCTTTCTATTTTGAAGGCAAGGAGAAAGGGAAGATGCAAAGCTCAGTCACACATTTGAAGCATATGAAACAGGACAAGACGGGGGTTGTGACGCCGACTCCTACTTATATCCAAAATCGAGATCACTTTTTCTGACAGTCAACAATAAATGCACTTTTAAAGGCATGGAATGCATTCAAACAAAAAACTGCAGCAACCAATGGAAAAAAAAGTGTTATCACTGAAAATTAAGACCGCTTAACGGATGAGTTTGAATTATTCCCGCAGGGGAAACAGGCACCTCTTGGCTAAAGATGACACAGACAGCAGGTCAGTTAATGCCTTTGTATGCACGGTGCTCAGAGTTTGCTGACTGTCCCTGGGTTTGCTCTTCTTTTTGACAGGTTGCTGAGAAGCCTGGTGTCAAAATGACCGAGCGCTTTGACTGCCACCATTGCAACGAATCTCTCTTTGGCAAGAAGTATATCCTGAGGGAGGAGAACCCCTACTGCGTGGCATGCTTTGAGACCCTCTATGCCAACACCTGTGAGGAGTGCAGGACGCCCATCGGCTGCGACTGCAAGGTACCTGCCAAGCGTCCCTGGGCCCCGGTGCTCCCCCAGAACCGTGGGCTCCTCTGTGTGGTGTGCGCTAGAGCCCTGACCCTTCCCACCATTGCACTCCGTCTCTCGAGCTCCTGCTGACGGGCTTGGACCTTCCTGAATCTCTCCTCTCCAGCTGACTTGGTCTCTGCCCACAAGCACTCAGCTAGGGCCTCGGCAGGGCATTTGTGCTTAGTGTCCTCAGCATACTTCCTGTAATCTAGTTATTAGTGCCCTTCTCTAAGCACCCCCCTTCCTCCTGGTACTATAACTATCTAAGGGCAGCTCTCTGTCCTGTCTGTTTGCTTTTGGTGACTAATGGGAGCAGGTGCTACTCAGTAAATATTTGATGAGTGAATGTGTAAATGAGAGAGCCAGAGTTGGTTCCTAGATAAATGGACCCATAATAGCACTAAAGTCCTTGGAATATTATGGGCTCTTCTGCTTTTAATGGGAGAAGACCAGGATGTGTATTGTTTATGTTTAGTGGGGAAAGGCTTACAAGTAAGGAATTAATAGCTTTCCTTGGATGTCACAGCATGGTTCAGCAGAGGCCACTGGTCATTTGTGGGGACTGACCAGTGGCTGAGGGTTATAAATCCTGGCCCGTGCTTCTGGGCACATCCTTCATCTGACCCCGACCACTGAAGGACACTCTGGGGGCCGTGATAGCTCTACAACCCCTGATCTCGTCACCAGCAGGACAGCAGCTAGAACACACTGGACAAGCCCTGCAGGTGACTGCTCTCCTGAGGGCCACAGAACTGGTAACAAAATGAGATCACTTTGGGATCTCCAAAGGAATTCCCAGCCCAATGGGCTCTAAGGCAATTGATGGTATTTTACTGTCTCTTTTCTGCTCTCTTGCTTTGTATAATACCCTTTAAGAAATTTTGTTTCTTTTCTTCCTGCTTATAAATATCAATACACAACTGCTGACTGATTGACTTAGGTTGTACCTGCAGTTGGGTCATTCTAACACATCCAATATGTATTCCTTATGTTTTTTTCTTGTGTCACCTCGTTCCTAAGAAAGACAGGCATCAGAAGGCTGCACCATCAATTTCTACTGCTAGGTATTTGGCGAGAGTTGAGGGATGCTTTTGATCTTGTGTGGAAGAGACTTTTGCCCCGAGCAGAGATGAAGGATGCGCAGCACGGCCACTTGAAACCGAGTTGAAGCTGTGCGTCTTTTGGCTGCAGTAGGAGTGTTGTGCCAAGTGTAAAAGAAACAGCTCAGCAGTGATATTGGGCAAACTTTGAAGTGTGCAGAGGTTTGGCTACCTTGAGCAAAGCTAGCTGATCTGGCTATGCTGAAAGTTGCATATTTTTCTCTTTCCCACTTTGCCTGATGCATGTCTCACTGCACCGGATGGGCTCTCTCAGTCCCTTTTTATTTATTTAACAGGCCGAGCATTAGAGCTCAGCCGCCACACTACCGCATTCCGTGCCAGCCTCTGTGTCACTCACTGTGTGGGTAGGGGCTTGGTACTTGACTTTTCTGCTCCCATCTCCACGTCTATAAACAGGAGCTCCCCAGGGGCCCGCTGTGCAGGGTGATCGGACTATGCAGATAAGAGGCCTCATGCTCTGAAGAGCCACTGACAGGATACGCTCCAAACCTCCACTCTCCTGCCTGCCTGCGCTTTGGGTAACATGCCCCTTCCACACACCTCTCAGAAGCCTCCCCACCTCTCTTCATCAGTTTTCATTATGGAGACATCAATAAAAATGCCCAGTTTGAGGATGAACTAGTAGGCAGAGAAAAACATAATTATTTTATAAAAGCTTTACCTGGAAAAGAAATACTTAAGTGCGTGAGAGGTTCAGATCTCATCTGACAAAGAACAACTCGTTTAAAGGAAAGATTATCATCCTTGACCAGGGGCTGAAGTAAAAACAAAACGAAAGTCACTGGGCATTTCTCCACTAAGATTTAGTGGAAAGGCCCTTGGAACCAGTCACCCTTCCACAGATACTTTATGAGCAAATAAACAAGAGTCCCCCAGATGGGGCCAAAACCAACAAGGCTGCCCCAAAGTCAGGAGTTAATCATGCTGAACTTTTCAACCCAGATTAACGTTTTAAGATATGTGAGTGATGTCGTGTGATTTTTCTATATTTTGGAACAAAAAGTTGATGAGTTGAAGGTAGACCTTGCTATTTGGGGCTTTTGACTATTTGGGAGTGGTTTTCTTGACTTTCAAAAACAATTAGGTAGTTGATTTTTTTAGTGGAAGCAATGGTAGGAAAAATGTTCCTGTTTTCTCTGGAAGTAAAGCCAAAAATCCTGGCAGGCTAGGCGTCTGATAGAGCAACTGAGCTCTTACATCCGGTGGCCAATCTCTTCCCTTAAAATAGCACAACCGTCGTGGGCCTTGGTTAACTCTTTCTGAAGGACGTGTTTATATGTATAATTTTAAAATGTTGGCAAGCCCATGGAAATTAGGCTTCATTTTGAGAGTACTGACTGACTTAGATGAGACAGGCAAGACTTCAGAGCCTGTTTCCATAGTTAGCTTGCATGTGTTTGAATATTGTTTATATGCAGCCACTCAATTGTGCTTTATTTCTATTAAGCTACTCTGGGAAAATTCTGTGATCTCCAAGGGTGAAAAACATTGATATGTATGGCCAGTAGTTGAGAACAGGAAATACTAAAAATTTTATGATCCTCTAACATTACACCCTTTTAGAAATTTTTCTGGGACACTTGTTGATACTAGCAAAATATTTTTATAGACTTATTACAGCCTACAGGGTTTTTTTAGGGGGAGGCAGATCTACCTAAGGTCTGGGCTTCAAAAATCCAAGAAACTTAAGAAAAAAATAGGCTGACCAATGATTTCAGAGATGGCTGCTGGTACCATGCATTTAATAAATTGGTGATTTTAACAAACTCTGGGCTACATGCCTGGCTCAGACTTCAAATTTTCCATGTCTTTGCAAGCAATGTCTTAAATGGGGCAGCTGCCGCACCCTCATGTGTGTGCCTTTGCTCCAAGGAGGAAAAAAAAATAATAATGAACAAAAAACCATACGCACATCTAAAATTAGCATTCAGGGTTTAGCTTCCAGTAGTAGTCATAAAAGCTACCACACATTGTGTGATTACTTGTTCCAGACACTTGTAAATGCCTTAATTGCATGATCTAAATTCTTTATAACACCCTATGGGGAAGAACTTTTTCATTCTATTTTATAAGAAGCCATTGAGGCTTAGAGAGGTTGAGCATCCTGCCCTGAGTTAACAGGATTAGGACGTAGCCAAAGTAGAATCTGCACCCAGGTACGGTGGGTCCTCACCCAACATGCTGTACTGCCTGGAGCCGGCAGCCTCTGACAGGACCCTGTCTTGGTGACTCTTGGGTCAGATGTGGTCAGTCCTCTGAGTAAGAGGTGTCTGCCTGGCCTCTACTAAGTGACCTGTGATAAAAGGCCTTTGTCCTGGGCCCCTTCAGATAGTGATGCCTGTGCTGCAGAAACGATGTTCAACTTGTTCTATCACTCTTTGTCCAGCTTTGTAGTTAATTAAATTGGAAACATTGAATTGATCAAATTGGCACAAGTCCACCCATCAGACTGTGAAGGTCTCTCAATTAATGTTTGGTAAAGTAGAAAACTACAAAGGTCTCTTGGCAGAAAGCAGCCAGGGCCTCTGAAGTAGGAAACTGAGCTTTCCGCACACCCAGGTGAAACCTAGATGCCCCTGTTCTATTTTGGAAGGTTCCCGACCAAGGCAAGTGAGGGGTGTATGCTCAGTTGGAAAGCCCCATCTTTCCTGTTGACGGCCTGACGCAGGCCTCTCCTGCGGGTCTTCCTGGACCTTCTGGGAGGGACGCCTGCTCCAAGCATCTTCTCACAGTCCAACGTGCTAACCTGGCACTTTTTTACTTATTGAGGCAATTCTTAAAATCTTAATGAGTGAATCACCCTTTTAGATTTTCTGTGTAGAATTTGTCTACAGAGTTTGTAATGAGCACTGAAAACGTGTATTTATTTGTACATCCTCCCAAGGGAAAAATCTGTTTTGTAAGGGAATTTAACCAAGCAGGATTAGGAACAAAACTGACCGGATGGGTTTCACAAGAAGGGGCTCTCAGCCCATGAAACCAAAGGGTTCTTCGCAGGGCGCCACAGGAGGGAGCAGACCTCCAGCGGTGATGTCACGGATTCTGGAGCCAAACCTACCTGGCTTCAGATCTGGCTCCGTCTTCCATAAGCTGTGTGACAAGGACAGCTTACGCCGCCTATGGGCCTCAGTTTCCACGTCTGTTCACTGGGGTTGCCTGTCTCACAGAACTGTCAGGGGAACTGCCTGAGTTATCATGTAGGGAGCACCTGGACAGGGCATCGCTGAGTAAGTGCCATCTTGTCTGCGTTGTCCATTTGTTTGTAAGGATTAGAAAGACCACCCAGCTTTACACGTGATCGCCTGTCAATCTCAGGACATCGAACATCTTTCCAAAATGCTAAGCACAGACGACACGAGAGTCCGTTTATTTTGAGGAATGGTTGATTTGGAAACTCGGCAGCTCCACTTCCCCAGCCCAAGGGAACGGGTGCCAGTGGCTGCTTCGCTCTGGACGACCCTATGCCCGGAGCCTCCTTCAGTGAGCACAGGGGCCGGGACCCCACCCAGGCCACTTGCCACCGCGGCCCGGGCCCAGCGGAAGTCTCAACAGGAGACACATTTGGAGCCAAGCAACAAGCACGGCCTGTGTTGGGAATGTTTCTGAAATGGAAAAATATAAAATCTGAAAGGAAGTGTGTGGGCCTAATCTTACATGTTTATCAACATTTAACTACAATTTATGACCTTTCTATGAGCGCAAGATTAGCTTTGGCATTTTTTTTCTGGGAAGTGTAAGAGATTTTTTTTCTGTCTCTTTTTTCCCATCTCTCTCTAGAGGTCTTTAAAACCAGGATATTTCTAGGACATTTTAAAGTTCTTGAAAAAAGTCTATCAGTGAGTTTATAATTTCCTAACTTTGTGCCTCTCGGCATCTCGGTGCTGTCTCTGTTGTACCCTCCTCGCTGCTCACAGTGGAGTGCTCAGTAAACAGCGAAAATCTGTGTGGAAGTTTTCTGTTTGAAAAGGGCCACTTGGCATGAGGTCTTCCCAGGTAAGTATTCAGAGCGAGGCATGAAGCCCGGGTTCGGCACCCGGCGCTAATCGATTATGATCTGGCTTCTTGGCCTTCTGGTGCCGTTTTCCACTCTGCCGCTGAGCTCCAGGGAACCTTGCCTCTGGCTGAGACTCCGAGGAGGATACCACGTTGGCCAAAACTCCAAAAAAAATCAAAGCTGGCAGTATTGAGTTACCTTCCTCTTACCATAAAGTCTTTTCTCGCTTCCTACTTACTGTGGACTTTCTTAAGAAGTGTGTCCAGGAGGAAGCAGTGGTATGAATTTATTAAGTTGACTCAAGACATCTAAAGAGAACACAAACTGAGAGCCCGAGAAAGAGAATTGCAGGGAAACCTGAGAGCATGTGAGTTAGATGTGGTTTTCCAAATAAGATTTTGAAAGAAAGGTATAATGTAAGCTCCTCACAGTGCTGTGTGGACCGGGGTGGTGTGTGGCCGGAGGAGCTTGGCAGACAGGGCAGGTGAGATCGGAGCGGGGCCTTATCGCTCAGGGGGATTTTGCCTGTTGGACAGGAGGGGAAGGGCGTTCCAAGGACACACAGGTGTGAGAGGGGACCGGAGCAGAGGGTCAGCCTGGAAAACAGATAGGATCAACTGGCAAAGGGGCCGACGTGCCAGGTAAAAACAGGAGCACGGTTTGGTTCTGCTGGATCATCGAGGGCAGCGAGAATGTTGCAGAAAACACAGCTTTTTAGCATTGTTACGTTAAATTTGCTCAGCTATAAGATGAGAATAAAACCTTACTTCATAGAGGTGTCACATGGCTCAAAATAAGCACAAAGAATTAAGAAAAATAATTTTAGATTTAAAAGGCCCGAGGAGATGAAAAAGCACTGTGCAGAAGTAGAGTGGGAGAGTTATTAACCTGGGCACTTTAAGGTGGCAGAAATTCTGACTGATGTTACTGTCTTCATAAGGAATTGTGGTTTCAGCGAGTGACACTTTGCGGCTCCTGTTTTCATTAGCAGCGGTGATGTGAATAACGGCTGACTAACATCCAGAGAGCAATTGCAGTCTGACAGCGACGGGTACAAATGCTTGGCACACCGTAGCTCGTTCGGTCGTCACAGCCAGTAGTAGATACATTCTTCCTATTCTCTGAGGGAGAAGTTTGAGGTCGACAGAGCTTAAATGACTTGCCCACTGTCATGTAGCTGGTACAGGGGAGAGCCAGGATTTGAATTTAGTCTATCTGTCTCTAGGGCCCTTGAGTTTAACCCCCGGGATGAAATACCTGAGCATTTCAGTCACAGACTTCTGGGATCCCAGAGGGCACTCGGCCCAAAGTGGCACAAGAGATGTGGCATGTGGGACCCACACTCTCCCACCTGCCTGCCTGCGTAGGAGGCAGGCGTATTGTAGGCCCAGAAAGTTCCTTGCCATCTACAGCTAGAACAGTGGGGTGGGCCAATTCTGTTCCCACTGAGGACCCACCAACAATGGCAATGCAAGCTTATTTAGTGAGTATTTTTATTTATTGTACACTATAAAACTAAAGAACATAATCATACATTGGTATTTATCTTCAGGGAAAATAGTTTCTGTCAGAAGGGTCTGAGAATTATCAGACATCCTTGAATCGACAATTCAGCCGCAGCATATTCACACAGGCACGCGTGGGAGAGGCAGACCGGGAGAGAAACATCATGCAAGTGAGTTCAGACGGCCCCGGGAAACGATCGTGGGACAGCTGGCCCCAGTGGGGACGGTGGCGTGGAGGGTGCTCTGTCTTCTGTGTCTCAGGCCAACCCTGATCTCCGCCTGCCCCGCCCGGCTCTGCTGGGTGGCGGGTGGGCTGAGGAGCACTTCCAGGCTCGCTCCACACCAGCCGGAAGGGAGGGCAGCTTCGGGCAGGGCGGGGGTGCAGTGTTGGGCACTTGGAAGTGGCAGATGAGGTTGCCGCACCTTGGAGGGGAGCGCTGAGGCTGAGGGCTGGGCCTGCGAGTCTTGCTTCGATGCTTAGTCCGGTAACAAGTGGGTAGTGCCCGCGTTTTAGAGGGACAATTTCAAGTGTCAAATGTCTCTGTCAACAAACCAGTCTTAAACTGTAGCTCTTGTGTTTTCGTGCCTGAAATGTTAACTGTAGGAAAAATGGATTTCCGCGGTGCCTTTGATCCATGAGAATATTTTAACCACCGTTTCTGTGCCTGTCCAGCTGCACTAACGCACTGTTCTGCCCATGTGGGGACTTGCTAACCAGGGCGGAGGCTCTGGGGACATCTGGTAGCTTCACTCGTGTGATGTTGCCTTGGGAGGTTCCTTCCTCAGTTTTCCTTGAAAGCCGAAAACGACACATTTCCTGGAACTCGCATCTCCTTTCCTTCTCTTCCCACTAATAACTGTGACCCCTCCGTGCGTGATGCCTCCGCCCTGGGCAGAGAAGCCGCGTGTGACAATAGACCGTCTTCCAAGAAGCAGGCCTCTTCCCCCTTGCCCCATGCCCTGCTCTTCTGGTTCTCCCGTCTCAGCCGGGCGGAGATTCACCCATCACGGAAAACATTTTGCAGCTTTTCCACAAAGAACAGGCCTTTTTGAGGTGACTTGTCTGCACAGGGGGAATGCAGCTAATTCTGAAAAAGTGTTTTCTCCTGCTATGTAATAATCAAACCGTACTTTTTAATTTTTTTAATTGTGGCAAATTACACATACAATTTACCATCATAGCCATTTTAAGTGTACAGATCAGTTTTAGTAATAAGCATATCGACATTGTTATCCAGCCAATCTCCGGAACTTTTTCATCTTGCAAAACTGAAATTTTGCACCTGCGAGACACTAACTGCCCACTGCCCACTCGTCCCAGCCCCTGGCTCCCACCATCCACTTTCTGTCTCTGTGAATTTGACCATAAATTCGCAGTACCTCATATGAGTGAGATTATGCAGCATTTGTCCTTCTGTGACTGGCTTATTTCTCTCAGCGTAATGTCCTCAGGGTTCACCTGTGTTGTCGCATGAGCTGGAATTTTCTTATTTTTTTAAAGTCTGAGTGAAATTCCATTGCGTGGGTATACTACATTCTGTCGGTCCATTCATCCATCGGTGGACAGTAGGCTTGCTCCCACCTCTTGGCTATTGTGAATAATGCTGCAGTGAACATGGGTGTACAAGTATCACAGGACCCTGCTTTGCTGAGTCATGTAGTAATTCTATTTTTAGTGTTTTGAGGAGTTGCCTTACTATTTTCCATACAGAATTTATTCTTAATGCATTTATTCCACAATCAGCATTATAATAGTGATAGCTTGATTAAAAACTCCAGCGCTTTTTAAATCAGGCTGATTTCTGTTGTTGGTGGGTAGGGCTTTAAATGGTTTGTTCAACTTCCTTTCCTTAAAGTCTAAACAAAGACAGTGCTGAGTTGCCTTCATCTGGGTACAAAACACGATATTGAAAGTTGTGAGAGCTCGGTTTTTTTCGAAATTTTTTTCAGCAGATACACACAGATCTCATCAAGGCTACATTTTTTTGAAAGCAAAGTCCCTACCAGGATTTCACCTGCTGTGGTTCGATGAAAATAGAGTCCTTTTGAATCAGAAGGACTTGAGCTTGAAGCCTGGCTTACCTCCGTGCCAGCTGTGTGACTGTGGGCAAGTTACCGAACTTCTCTGGGCTTCAGTAATACTTACCCCGCAAGGCGGCACAGTGCCTGGAACTCACAAACGTGGTCATGATTATCATCACTAGTATCCTGGATTTCTTTTTGAAGATGGAATGTGTGCGTGGAAAGAGTGGAGGGCACACCTAATCCTGAATGATGACTATGTCCGTGTGCAGATTATGGGCTTTGCAGTTTAGAATGCATTCAGATATACAGACAGGGACTTAAAGTAGCTTGTACTTTATTTCATTTGTCAAAATAGCCAGTAAAGCACAGGTGATTTTCCCCCAAAATTTTTGAAAATACTTTAAACATGCAAAAGACAAGTTAGTCCTCTACCCACCCCTGCCACCCAGTGCCCTCCGTTTGAGTTCGCAAGGATGGAGAGGCCCGGGCATTTCAGTAAGTTGAGAGGCAGTACCTGTCCCAGAGGACCCACTGATATCCAAGGGTGCTGGGCTCGGGTGAGTCCCAGTCTCACAGAAACAAGGGCAGTCAGTCCTGCTTTGAGAACATTCTGTGCTCATCTCGCTTTCTCACGTCCATTCCTTATCATATTGCATCAGCATAAGCCTATCCCAGGTGCTCGAGGGAGCAAACTTCCCACAGGATGGGCCCAGAGGGACCAGCACACAGCACACCCCCTCACAGTGAGGTCACAAGTGGGACTGGCTTCAAAGTGTTTCAACAGTCACATTTTTAAAAATTGCGTGAATGAAAACAAAATACGCAAAGCAATCAACAAATGAAATAATTTTAGTTTGGTTCGAGGTTCCGGGAAAACATACACACACACACACAAAATGATATTTTAGCAAAAGAGAACTGTTTGTTCCAGTTGGGTTCCAAGTTTAGTTGGTGTTTCAGGACTTTGTAATAGAGCGGAGGATATGTGTTTTCACATCCTACGCTCGGCATAACTCCAGCTCTGACGGTGTCAGCGACAGAGACGTCGTGGGCAGGATGTTCTTGACGGCCATCTGCGTGAGCAGCCCTCCTGCTGTGCTCGCCGTACCTACGATCTGGAAGCCGGCCCAGGAAACTGTGCAGCGGCCTAAAATTCTGTTTCTGCCTCATTAATAAATGGATGATGGTTTTGGGTCAGAACTGGGAATACAAAGAAAGACAGTAATAGAACAATATCCTTTATAAGACAACACTGGATATAAATAGGTTGCTATTTTAATTTTGTATTGGCACTTCCAAAATGCCGTATGTCATTTTAAAAAGGCAAATGTGCATCAGGCACAGTAGCTCATGTCTGTCATCCTAGCACTTTGGGAGGCTTAGGTGGGAGGATCTCTTGAGGCCAAGAGTTCGAGACCAGCCTGGGTAATAGCAAGATCCTGTCTCCTGTACAAGATCCTGTACAAGAAAATTAAAAAGTTAGCTGGACGTGGTGGTGTGACCCTGTAGTCCCAGGTACTCGGGAGGCTGAAGCAGGAGGATTGCTCGAGCCCAGGAGTTTTGAGGTTGCAGCTATGATGACGACACTGTACTCCAGCTGGGGTGACAGATCAAGACCCTGTCTCAAAAATAAGTAAATAAATAGAAGGCAAATATAGGAAGGTCTCTTTCTGTTCCTCAGGCAAGATCAAGGGTAGCATGGAGTTGACAGTTTTCTCTCTGGTTCCTTTCCCATTCTCGTCTTTGACTTAAAGGCCTCTCCGTCTGCCCGGTGCCTCTCACTCCTGGGCCCTGTGTGCACCTCCCGTGGCCGAGGCCCAGTTCAGCTCCTCGTGCTCCCACCCCAGCCCTGTCCCATGTCATTATCCATTTGTCACCCCCAATCTGGCCGTGTCTCACTCTACTGTTTAAAATCATTCAGTGGCTCTCCACTGCCTTTGGGATAATGGAAACTCCCTGTGGACATAAAAGGCAGCCACGTGTCCTGGTACAACCTAAATGCCAGCCCCCCAATTTTCCCCATGTTCCTTCAGCCCGACACCCTCTCAGCTCACTACCATCCACGGGGCTGCCACAGTTGGCGGGTGGCACCTCCACGAGAAGTCCCTGTTGACCCCCTTCCCACCAGCTAAACCAGGGCCCTGTCCTTGGGCTCCTCTGAACATCTCTGTGCCCAGGGCTTCTCTGCCGTCCCTGTGACCACGAATGGGCCAAGCTCCTGCAGCCAAAGCATCCTGCAGTCTGCTGCTCTCTCCTCATATGCGGTGTGGGAAACATCGATAAGTTTTCATGTTACCTATTTCTCTTTCTTACAGGAAACACCCAAGGGAAAGCTATTTGTTTTTCAAAAGCATCTCTCTCTGTCTCTCTGTCTGTCTCTCTCTCACACATACACACACACACACACACACACACAAAAGCATGCATGCATGTCTTTCTAATCTGTTGCTCTAGAAATGAGCCTTACTGACCTCAGGAGTCAGGTGGTCATGGTGCATGAACACCCTCAGGCCCCGGCCCACCTGCATTCCTTGTTCGTCCTGTGGATTTCCACCAGGCCCGTGTGTTGGGGGTCTGAACCCTCCCGTCCTGCCTCTGACTGTCTTGTGTGGTCTGGCCCCGCAGGACTTGTCCTACAAGGACCGGCACTGGCACGAGGCCTGTTTCCGCTGCTCGCAGTGCAGGAGCTCACTGGTGGACAAGCCCTTCGCTGCCAAGGAGGACCAGCTGCTGTGCACGGACTGCTATTCCAACGAGTACTCGTCCAAGTGCCAGGAATGCAAGAAGACCATCATGCCAGGTCAGAACACGCGCCCTTCTCACGTGTGAGCTAGTCTAGCTTCAGGCCTTGGTGTAAGAGTTCCTCTGACCCACTGTTTGCATTGACTTGGTTCCAGACACTCGGTTGACTCCCCAGTTTTTCCCCTGGAGCTTTACAGAGAAGTATTTAGAGCACTTAAGCAGCAGGGGCACGATGGGGTCTGTCGCTGGGAGGAATGGGAGCTTTCTGCTGCTTGCGGGCGGGGTCATGTAGTGGGTGAATGGTGGATTTCCCCCTAAAAATACATCTCCCTCTTCAGCCCTGACCTTTCCACCAAGGAATGCCTTCTCTGTTCTTCCCTTCCACTTGCTGAATTTGTACTCACTCAGTTGTTTCAGTAAGTGTGCGTGGTGCCCAAGTGTGCCACTGGGCTAGAGCTGAGTGTTCAGTGTGCGCCCAGGTGTACACCTGGTCCTTTGCCCCTGAAGGGTGGATATTCTAGACAGACACACCAGGAAGGGCACAACTGCACCTGGGGCAAGTGCTAAGGATACTTGTTTGTGGATGGGGGAGGATGGGATTGTGTTCCCTGTGGGTTTTTTGGGGGGGGAGGGAATTGTCTGTTTTTTTATGTGGGAGAGAGGAATCTTTTATTTTAAAAAAACCAGAATGAACAAAAATATATGGAATTTAAAAAATAAATCTTGCTAGATTAGTCTAGAAATGGGGGCAAGGAGGGTAACTCGGAGAAGAGCCTAAGGCTTTGACCCTAGACAGCAGAGGAGTTTCCAGCGCTGAGGGCGGCTGGTGCAGAAGTCGCGTAAGACCGGTAATGTCCTCTGCACGACCAGTAAAAGGATGAGCAGAAGGTAGAGCTGCCAGATATAACAACTAGAAATATAGAACACCCAATTAAATCTGAGTTTCAGGGAATTTTTTAGTCCGTATCCCACTTGGGACCTATTCACTCTGGCATCCCTACCAGAAAGCCACACAAAGCCAGAACCTCTCCCCACTGGGATGTCTTTAGGAGAAAGCAGAATGGGGTGAGGCAGGCAGTGACAGATCGCTGAGTCCAGTTAAGTGAGGGAGAAACCGGTTGGGGACATAGACTTCTGCGAGTAGATAGAGGATTTAGGGAAATGTTGCTTGAAACTAGGGCATGTGGCTGAGACCTCCCCTCGCCCCCGGGAGGGTACAGATACTGTGAAGTCAGGCTCAGGTGGGCAGGAGTGTGCACAGGTGAGATTCTAGGCCAGGGGCCCTCTAGCTATTGATTGATACATCTGAATGTGAATGCCTCAAATTGCTCGGGAAGGTATCCTTCCTCAGAACAGCTACTTTAGTAGTAGGGGAGCATCCTTTAATCCTAGGAAAGTTTAGAATTAAGGGAAGACATGTTAAGAAACTCTAACTCATACTAATGATGTTATGTTAAATAATCTGATAAAGTATACATGTAGTTTAAAGAAAATTTGGTTTAAAGAGTACATTAATCTTGTGATTCTGATTTTAAAGTATGCAATTGAAAAGTTGATACAGGCTTGTGATTTTAAATTGAAATTTTCTTATAAGCTATTTTGACATTTAAAATGGTTTATGATCCATCATATGGATGAGTTTAATTTATTTCAGCAACAATTACTTGAGAGTTTGAGGTTTGTTAGTTGAAGTACTTAAAAGGGATATCAATTATATTAAATTTTAAAATGCAGTTTTAAAGTTGAGTTTACTGCATTTGTAAATGGAACCAAACACAAACAAAGACCTCCTTACAAGCGATTTTTAAAAATCATCCTGTTAGTGAATGCAATAATAAGGTGTGTATAAAGAACTTAAGTGGAAGGTTTTGAGTTTGTAGCTTCAACAGATTGAATATTAATTTTTTTTTTTTTTTTGAGGCAGAGTCTCACTCTGTTGCCTGGGCTAGAGTGAGTGCCATGGCGTCAGCCTAGCTCACAGCAACCTCAAATTCCTGGGCTCAAGCAATCCTACCGCCTCAGCCTCCCGAGTAGCTGGGACTACAGGCATGCGCCACCACACCCGGCTAATTTTTTCTATATATTTTTAGTTATCTGATTAATTTCTTTCTATTTTTGGTAGAGACGGGGTCTCGCTCTTGCTCAGGCTGGTCTCGAACTCCTGAGCTCAAACAATCCGCCCGCCTCGGCCTCCCA
>CAUYSK010055969.1:0-75166 GCA_963575035.1 Avahi laniger
CAAGGAGGGAGACAGAAATTCAGACAGAAGGTAAGAAGATTTCTCTCTGGAGTGAATCTCACCAGCCCATGTCAAAAGGTCTGAAGATGCAGGTACATGGGGGAGGGGGCAGATTTCCAGAAAACTGACCCAGTCAGATCCACTTTCAAGGAAGCCCATAAACATAGACCTTCCATCAGCTTTTAGCTTTCCAGTGCTCCACTTTTTAACAGAAACAGGCAGCTAAGGATCACCAGACATCTGAGCAAATCTTCTAACATGAATGGCAGAGATCAGAGCAAGCAGGCACATAAAAGCAACCTGGGAGGAAAAGCGCAGTGGCTGCTTTTCGCTCCTGAGCTCAGTAGTGAAGGAATGAATAATTATTTGAAACTCACAGTGTTTAGAGAGAAGAGGAGAGGCCAAAGTCTGAAGGAGAAAATGGCTACCTCAGCTACGTTCCGCCCCGATTTATATCTAAGGACACGTGCAAAGGATCAGGCCATTTGCTAATTTCTTTAACCACTTCCATACAGGTCAGCTGTTTCCAGCTAAACTTTGCACACAACAAACATACAGCTTCGGGCAGGCGTTTTTGCCTGACCCTTCATTCGCTCTGCTCACATTCTTTCCATCCATCCATCCTTTCTTTTAGGCCCAGCCTCCACAAAAAAAGACTGTGTTAAGAGACAAAAACCTTCACACCCCCATCATGAGTTTCCTCAAAGAGATAAACACAGAAATCATTTTATGAAACAAGAACTCACACACCTAATGATTTGTGGTGTGCACCGTCTGGGGGATGGACACACTTGAAGGTCTGACTCCGGTGGGCAAGGGCAATATGCGTAACCTAAACATTTGTACCCCCATAATATGCTGAAATAAAAAAGAAAACAAATTATAAAAAAGAAACAAGAAATCAATTCTGAAAATAAGGAAGCTCTTAGAAATTGAAAATATGAGAGCTGAATTTTTTTTAATTCTCATGAGAAGGGTAGGAAGACAATGTTGAAATAGAAATAGAAATAGAGCTAAAAGGGAAATGTTGGAATACAGAAGAAAAAAGACAAGAAAATTAAGAAATTCAACCCTCAAATGATCAGAATTCCACATATAGAAACAGAGACAGACAGAAAAAGAGAGAGAGAAACAGTAGAACAGACATACACACCAAAAAAAAGAAAAAAAAGAGGAAGAAAGAAAAAGAAAAAAAAATTTCCCAAAGTTGAAAGACATAACTTCTCAGATTGGAACAAATGAAAATAAACCCATACCAACGCACACTATCTTGAAGATTTGGAAGATAAAACAAAGAGAAGAGCCCCAAAATTTTCAGAATTTTGTTTAAAAAACATAATTTACAAAGAATCAAGAATCAGAATGGTTTCAGTCAGAAGAATGGTTTCAACAACAACATGAGAAGCTAGAAAATAATGGAATAATAGCTTCAAAATTTGAAAGGGAAATTATTTTCAATCTAAAATCCTATACCCAATGAATCATTTAAGTGTAATAAAGAATAAAGTCATTTCTCAAAAAAAAATTTGCTTCAATGTACCCTTGCTGTAGTAAGTTATTGGAGGATGTATTCAACCAAAATGAGGGTAAAAGAAGAAACTAAGAAAATCATAGGATCTAAGAAATAGCCCAGTAAAAAGGCAGATTCCCACATTGACGGCAAAGGGAGACCCCAGTGTGACAGCCGTGCAGCTGGCTAGAGACCAGTCATTCCATATTGCAGCAAAGAAGAAAGCTCTAGAAGATCTGACTTCACACAGATAAAATTCATAGAATACTTGTGCTTTGATGTTAGAGGACAATTAAGCAATGCAGAGAGGTTGAGGATGAATTAATATTAACTACGTAGACAACTAAAAGGACTCAGAAAATAATTATTAACTCCAGAGAAAACCAATATTGTACCAGCAAGAAAAATGTATTATAGTATACACATATGTCTCTACTACAAAACAGCATTTGTATATAGTCATAATAATGTAAATGCTAATGTTGATCTAGTTAAAATGATATAGCTTTGTCGAAAGTGTAGGGGTCGGGGGGAGGATGGGAAGAGTGCCTGTGTATAGAAAAGTGGAGAAAGGAGAAATGAGAGAGCACTTACATCCCTCAAAACGGAGAGGCAACAGGATCAGCACGTCACATATTTAGAGACAGGAACGCAAATAGCAAAGAAGCAACTATAAGAATTCTATAAGAATTACAGGTAATTGCCTCTGAAGGGCAGAAAGATGGGGGTACTGGAGCCGGGACAGTGTTAGACTTCATAATAAGCCTGATAGTAATTGAATTGCTCGACTCTTTAAACAACATACGTGTTAAGAGTTAAGGAAAATTAAAAATCAATATTTT
The DNA here is from genome assembly GCA_963575035.1 of Avahi laniger. Lineage (NCBI taxonomy): Eukaryota > Metazoa > Chordata > Mammalia > Primates > Indriidae > Avahi > Avahi laniger. The sequence goes on from CAUYSK010055969.1 coordinate 2,353, forward strand.
AAAAGCTGCACATACATATGCATATAGGACACATCCAAACACAAAAAAGGCAAACCCATGCCTAGTGAGCACAGGAAGGTGGAAGAAGAAGTTTAGAACCAAAAAGGAAGAGAAAGCATCAGGAAAAGATGAGCGAGATTGGCATCACCAACAGGAAGGAATGTCAAAGCATTGTTTATCTTCTAACCTTGGCCCAGGCTCTACACTTGGGAAAAGCGTACTTGTGCCGCTTGCCCCTCCCCACCCTCCAGCCCTGCCATTAGAATATCACTTCCCCAGTCATCCCCAGTATAAATATCATTTAAATAGGTGTGCACACTGTGTAGTTGATTAAGGATATAGAGAAGAAGAAGCAGTCAGGACTAAAGGACAGAGCGAAGCAAGAGAGTGCATTTACATGTTATGCAATTCATGCCCATGAGGGAATCCAAAAAGGCCAACTGGTAGACCAAAGTGCTGCCAGGTGCAGGCCTGTTGACCCTGGAAGCTGGGAAGGACTGACTTCTCTCCCCCATTGCACCCGCAGTGGGCGAAGGTAGATTTGGAAGGGTGGGATCCCCCTGGCACAGGCCCTTGTCTGGCAGAGCGGTGTGTCCACAGGAGGTCTGTTTGGGGCTGTCCCACATGCACTCCTCCCCGGAAAATGCTTATCATACCAAAAACTCCACAAACTGGATTTCCTTCCGCACCCCAACTGCCAATGTATCTGTTATAAGAAGGCAATTTTAAATCAGTTCTGCTCACTAAATGAAATGTTTTGACACTAACGAAGGCATTTCAAACATCTGAAAGCAGGAGATGTGGTGGCCTTCCTGGGCTGGAGCATTGCAAACCGCAGAGTGGGTTTGTTTGCATATTTCAAAGGCAGCAGCAGGCCAGAGTCGGTACCCTGGGGAGAGAAGTCCTCTCCAGCATCCCTGGAGCTCAGGCCCCCCTTTCTCACATTCCAGTGTTCCACTGCTGCCTGTCAATTCTGATCACATATTTCTGTGATAGAGGCATTTCTATCACTGATTAGCTGTAGTCAAGTGGCTCTTCCTGGGGCTACAGGAGGTAATCTATTGCTTTCATTAAATGTCACTTTGATTAGCTTGGCTGTGAGGTCAACCCTGTTGCCTTTAGCTCCAGTTGCTTGGAACAAGGTCTTCTCATAGACTGCTTGAAGAACGTCGCCCTTCTACCTCTGATTCGTGTGATTCTGAGCAAACTACTTAACCTCTCTCTTATCTGCAAAAGGGAAATACAGTATCAGAAGGCTGTCCTGAAGCTGAAATGAAATAATAAACATAAAGTTCCTCCTTGCTTGGGCTTCACACAGGAGGTAGTAAATAAATAACCTAGTTCCTCTTCCTCTCGGCCACACGGTATGGAGGACCCTAAGACAACCACAACTTTGGTCACCAGGACAAACACAAGGCTTAAATCTCACTGTCACATCCTTCGCCAGATAGCCGCTCTGCCTTTGGGTCACTCACTGCCACGTGGCTCTGCCAACTCCCACCCCTAGAGAGTAAGTGTTCTAAATGCAATTTCTGCCTTTCCCTCCAGAAGGACAAAGAGCAAAGAGACACTCCCTGAAATACAGAAAACAAAAACATCCCAGGATTTAATGGAGGCAGAATTCATTATCAGCCACAACGAGTTATTCCACTGGTCATCCAGACATCCCAGGGCTCTGCTTTTCCAGTCTGGAAGACAAATGGCCCCCTTCCTCTGCAACCCTAGTTCAGAGCTGCCCAGGTCTCCTTCCAGCTGACTCACACAGCCAAATGAATCCCTCAGGGCTAATTCCTCTCTTAAAGGGGCAGCTGCTCAAAAGAAGAGTAGTGCAATCAGTTTCAGGTGGACCCGGGGTCCTCCCAGGGGTACTCCACACTCAGCCTTTCCCGGTTCAAAGGCTCACAATGTAGAGCACTGACTCATAGGCTTAGCCACCACAGAGAAATGGGAGGAGGATCGCTGCCTTAATCCTTACCTCCCTAGCAGAGGGGAGGTTATAAAAAGCTGATTTCTGAGCCGTGAACCAGAAATTAGTTAATCTGTTCTGTTACTTACTCCTGTTTCCCCAGAGAAACCACATCGCACATCTGCGTGTTCTCTGGGAAAGGCAGGAATAGGATTAGTGGGTCTCTAAGGCCCCTCTGCACAGTAGAGTTCTGACTTCTATTTCCAAAACACTTTTCTGCCAGCATCTGTACCTCATAAATGTTCTACTATACGTGAGACAGAGAAGGGAAACACAGATTAGCTGTCGTTACAAGATAATGGAAAATTGTTGTCTTCTCCAGGTTTGACATTGGAGCCAAAGGTTAAGTGACAAGAAAGAGTTGTCAAGGATCCTCTTATTTAAAGCAAGTTCCAGACCTTGTTTGCAAGGCTTGCAGAAGCCAGTTTTGCTGGAATAGACTACCATCTACCTCCAAGCCTTATAGGACAAACTAAAATTTCACTGGGGGCTTAGAGTGAGGACTTCTTTGAAAGGGTTGTGCGCTGTATGATTCCCTCCTCACACCTTTTTCATGGGTGAGAAAATCCTTCCCCTTCATTTTAAGGCGAGTGAGAGCTGCATGAACAAGAACTTCAACACAACCACTCAGACAGATTGGCAGGCGTCCCTGAACTCGGAAGAACTCAAGCACTGCTATTCACATGTGAATAAAGTCCTAAGGTAAAAGGCTGTGGCTGAATCGAAATAAGGGGGTAGAAAGAAGAAAGATTTGAATTGGGAGTGGCCCACACTTCAAGTTAAGCTGGGCAAAGGTGTGTGCGTGTCTTCCATGGACCAAATATGGACTGTGCTGTCAGGAACCAGCTTTAGACTGCCTGGAAGACTCTGCTTGGAAAAGCTTCTTGCTAGGAGTGAGGCGACTCCAGCAGGAGGAGACTGACCATCAGAGGCAGATGACAGAAGGTTGTAAGTGGCCGTCCAGAAATGAACTGCGGAGGTAGTGAACTACCTTGGAGATCCCTATCAGGGAAATTTCTGGGAACCCATAAATAGTGCCCATGAGAAAGGGCCAGAAACTACCTGCCTGTACCCAGAATGTGAGGCCAAAATACAACTAATCTATTCCATAAAACCCTCTCTGTCCCTTTTTATCTCCTTCCTCCTCTCCTCCTAGCCAGCCCTAGAAGGGCCAGAAACCACCACTGAGAAGAGGTAGTAGGGAGGAGACCAACAGAAGCCGAGCACACTGCCCTCTTCTCCCTGCCCACAACAGATTTCTCAGGCTGAGGCTATCACAAAGCAGGTGGGATGAAGAGTTATTTGGCTGATATTTCATTACAAAAATTTTCAAACATACAGCAAAGCTGAAAAAATTTTACAGTGAACATCTGTATATTCACCAACTACATCTTTGTTTTATCACTTGTCTGTCCACATATTCATGTCTCTGTCCATCTATCTTAGCTTTTATGTATTTCAAAGTAAATTGCAGATAACAAAACCTCAACATGCATTAATTAGAGTTTAGTGTAGTTTCTTCTTTTGGTTGTAAAGTCTGCACACAATGAAATGTACAAATCTTAAATATGTATTTGCTGAGTTTTGACAAATGCATACATATGTTTAACCCAAAACTCTAACAAATAAAGAACATTACTATAATCCCAGAAAGTTCCCTCATACCCTATTTTGTCAATCCCCACCCCTACACCCTTGGATTTTTTTCTCAGCACAGATTAGATTTGCCAATTTTAGAAATTCGATATAAATGGAATCACATCATGATGATTCTTTGGTATAAAATCTTCCTTCAATCAGCAAAACGTTTTTGATATTCATCCATGTGGTTGTATATATTAATAACTCTTTCATTTGTATTGCTGAGTAGTATTTCATAGTATGAATTATCAGAGTTTGCTATTTCTTCTCTCTTCTGTGGACACCAGGACTATTTCCAGTTTTTTACTATTATGAATAAAGATCTTATGTTCTTCTACAAGTATTTTTTTAACATATATTTTCACTAATGCCTAAAAGTAAAATTACTGGATTTATAGGTTAGATGTACACTAGTTTTGAACTCCTGGACTCCAGGAATGGTCCTGCCTCAGCCTCCTAAGTAGCTGGGATTACAGGCCCGTACCACCACAACCAGCTTGAAATGTTTTGGATTTGGGAATATTTGCATATATACAATGAGATATCTTAGGGATGGAATCCAAATCTAAACACAAAATTCATTTATGTTTCATTTTCACCTTATAAACATGGCCTGAATGTAGTTTTATATAATTTTTTTAATAATTTTTTGCATGAAACAAAGTTCATATGCATTGAACCATCAGAAAGCAAAAGTGTCACTCTCTCAGCCATCCATGTGGATGGACTGCAGATTTGGAAGCATTTCAGATTTCAGGTTTTCAGATTGGGGATTCTCAACCTGGATCTCCTTTCATTATTTCTCATTGATTACTCTATGTATTAAAATATACAAGGAAGGATGAAGTTTTAAATTGGGTAAGATTCTTGGATTTTGAAGTTAAACTAGACAGGATGTCTCAACACCTAAAATTGCTAAGAGAAATATGGAACGTCAAAGACTTCCTCCAATGAATGGGAAAGAATGAGTCCACGGAGCAATTCTGAAGAAGTAAAGGGAAAAAACAAACCGTTTTTCATTGCTCCCTACCACATCCAACACATTCAACGAACTGTTTATACTGTTCTTGTCATTGCTTTTCCATTATTATTACAATCATAACAATTATTCTAGGTGAAAAAGTAAGAGCAGCGGGAGCTGATAATGAGAAAATAAAGTCTGAGAGCTGCCTCTACCTCCGTTTCCCCTTTGAGAAATATATCAAACATGATGGTTTTTCACATCAAGGACTGGCAGGGTTTTTACCTCTATTAATGTTTCCTATTATGTTCTGGAGAAATTTTTCTCTCCATGGGAATCTGTTCAAGATATTTGAGAACAATGCCAGCTCTAAACCAAGACCTGATATGAGTGGAACTGTGTTATTTCTCTCTTTTTCACATTCTTCCTTTTCTGGGAGCTGAGGCAGGAGGGGAAAGAAATGAAGAACTATTGGCATGTGCAACAGCATGCTTGGATATAAAAACCATTTTGCTGACTGCAAGAAGCCTTATACCAAAGAGTGATCACAATATGAATTCCACAATATGGAATACTAAAATCTGTGCTGGAAAAATATCCAAGGGTATAGGATTGGGATTGACTAACAGGGAGCATGAGGGAATTTTCTAGTCTCTACTATCGTCTAAACTCTGTGCTGTGAACTTTATACACAGTATCTCATTTACTCCACAAAACTACCCTATCAGGTAGTTACTGTTACTTCCCACACTTCATACAGAAATACAGCTCAGAGAATCTCGGTACTGTGTCCCACACCTGCTTAGAAGTCATCAATTCCTGAGGAACTCAAAAAACAAAAAAACTTTGTATAAAAATTAATAAAATAGGCCATAAAATTAACATGTAAATAGCACTTCTAGAAATCTCTCCCAAGGCAATCCTTACACTGACGTCCAAGAATGTTTTCTACACCATTGTTTAAAATAATGGAAAACTAGAAGCACCCTAAATGCCCATAATTAGAAGAAGAGTTAGATTAGTTATGATACTTCCATATTATAGAATACTGTGTGCTGATATTGACAGATAATATTAAGTTTAAAAATCACACCCAACTTCTGCTCCTGGGCCCAAGGAGACATGTTCAAGAATATTCATTGCATTTGCGCATAAACACAAACACAAAAGAAAAGTAGAGGTTATCTACACGTAGTTATTTACTGGGGAAGGGGAACTTTGTACTTATGCTTTGGTATTGTATGTTTTTGTGTATGACTTCAATAACTTTCATAAATATAGTCTAAAGACTTCATGAAGACTGGGTAAGACAATAGAGGTGCTTTAGGGAGAATCCTTCCCATGACTGCAACTGATTTCTGCAGCCAGAACCTCCCCAGGTCCTGAAGAAGGAAGCTGCTAGAACAGGAAGGCAGGAATATTGACACTGGTGGGGCAGAGTTGGAGAATGTGGATCTGCAGGGTCAGATCGGTCAGCTGCCCTGAGTAGCAACTTCAAGAAATCTTGCATTTTGTCAGGGCTTAATAAATGAGTTGAACTGAAAACAAACCCATGACAGTTATGACTTAGAAATACGAGTTACATTTATCACCAATTATAAGGTATATGTAAAATACAAGTTAAAAGATGACATTTTACACTCGTAAGATTGACAAAAATGTTAAAGCCTAGCAATACCAAATGAAGCCAAAAACAAAACAAGCTTTCCAGTACTGCTTGTGGGAATACAAATTGTTAAAACTCCTTTAAATGATATGTCAATTCCTAGTAAAAATGAAGATAGACCTACCCTACAATTTAGCAATCTCACTTCTAGGAACACAGCAAGAGTCTTCTCAAGAAACGTATACAGAAATGTATACAGTAGTACTGCTTGTAATTGTACATTATGGGATTTCCATATGGTAGAATACTATTTAGCAGGGAAATTAAATAGACCAGAGCCACACATTTCAATATGAATGCATCTTGAAAAGATAAAATTACGCATAGGAAGCTTCAACTATATCTGCGCTGTTTTGTTCTGCCAGAGAGAGAGAGAGAGAGGAGGAGGAGAGGGGAACGGATAACAAAAATCAAAGAATCTGAAGTATATGCAGGAAAATATCAATATTTTAAAATTTTCTGTGATGGACATATGAGTATTTGTTTTAATATTGTTCTCTGTCTTTTCTATATGTATGAAGTACTGAATAATAAGAAAAAAGAGAAGATGCATAAGAAAGAATATTCTGGGAAAATACATCGAAATGTTATTATCTCTAACTGGTAAGATTCTAAATGACCTTAATTTTCCTTTTTATATTTTTCTATATGTTCTAATTGCTCCATATTAAATATGTATTTTATTTTTAACAATAAAAGCACATTATTTCAAAATTCATCTATATAATTTTTTCATGACATATGATGAAACTACATGAAATACAGACACAGTAAAAATAAGTGGAACTAGCCCAATATATTAACATTTGTTAACTTTTGGTTGGGGCCATGGGTGACTTTTTTGGTCATGTTTATCTCTAAACACTAATTTTTCTATAGTGGGAAAATAAAGTATTTATGAAAGTTGAGTTAAATCAAAGGGGACAGGTTCTAAATGAAAAGAAATTCGAATAATTTTTCCAGCCTTATAAAATGTTTCTATTCCTAATGAAGAACTAAGTTACAAAAAAAAAATCCGTTTCTAAAGAAAAATTAAGAGTCAGATAATTTTTTAGTGAAGTCTGTTATGACATAGTTAATTATATTGATATTCCGTGTTTGCTAGCTCTGCTAATCAGGAGATGAAGTTACACAGCATACACTATTCCATAAATAAATTCTACAAGTGGAGGTTATTGAGAAAGGGGGAACATAAAGGTTGCAAGTGGCCTAGTGATCCGAATCGTTTCCAGTGGGAGGGGAGCCTCAGAGTCATTTAATCAATGCAGTGTCTTTTATAAATCATCACGACGTCTCCCAGGAAGCCTTTAGGAGATGGATTTCTTATTACTGATACACGTTCCAATTAAATTTTTAGCGTTGCCGTCATGGGACTGCTCAGCCTAAAAGATGGAAGATGTGATCCCAGCCCTCCAACACCCACCATCTATAAGATTCTTGCACATTGAGGAGGCCGTGACCAGCCCGTGGACTGAAATCTACAGTGTAAAATGATGACTTTGCTCCAGCAATCTTGAAACTCTGCCCTAGAACCAATGCAAAGCTCTGGCAACCTTAGCATTTCCATATGCTTAGGCAGATAGGTGTCTTCAAATATAAGAGCAATGTCATTTTCTGGAGGGAAAAAAAAAGAATCTAGGAAAATTCTACAATTATCACCTCTGCTCCTCCTTCCCACTCTACTCCAGTTAGTAACAGCGAAATCCAAGCAAGCAGATGCCCCAACTCCTACAGCTGAGGTCGCCCACGATGTGTGTTAGATGACACGTTTTATAAAGCATATATGCAAACAATTATGAGTCTGAATGGCAATAACTAAAGCAGAAAAAAATCAGGCATTATTGCACCAAAGTGTACCAGAGGGAACAAAGGAGGCTTAGAGAGTTTAAGCAACTTTCCAAGGTTACCCTTGCAGTTGAGAAACCAAGGCAGCCTTGGGCAAGCTGAGAAAATGACAGAGTGATAGCAAGAAGGTTTCAAAGGCAGAAGAGCAAATAAAATCATGAATTTTACAATTCACATCTTTTTAAGCCCTTTCTCTTTTTCACTTTTCTCCAGTAAACTAATTAGACCCTACAAACGCATTCCCACCCACGATTGTGCCTATCTTTAGGGCTTTGCATCTGAACGACCAGAGGAAAGGCAGCTGACCCCTTATCCAGCTCTGTAATGACCTCCTCTGCTTTCCCCTCTCACTTTGCTTCCTCAATGTCCATATAAGACACACGGGGACTTTCCTGCCCCCAAGCTTGTGCAGCTTCCTGCTTAATTACCCCCAGCTGAAAAATGACTGCTCCACATACTCGGAGATATATGGTAATCGAGCAACTAAATGCCCCCTTTGCTAATGACATGTTTTTTCAATATGTTCAAATGAGAGGCTCATCGGAAATTATTCACTTTCTTCTGAGTTGCAAAGGAAAATGAAAGGCAAATTATGGCTGTTTAAGCACGTGTTTGCACGGATCCCCTTCCACGGAATTAATTTGCCATCCACAGAGCTATTGACAGCTAGCTCCTTCCTCGTGCCTTTTCACTTACCAGGTGGAAATGATTACAGCCTTAATTTCTTTGAGGAGTTATTTAGGTTGGAGATGGCACCTTTGTAATACAGAAGTCATAATGTCCACCGGAGAGATAAAAGAACAATAGCTTCCAGTGTTTCCACAGTGGAGAGAGAGATAATAGAGTGTCAGATTTAAAGGGAATTCAGATCATCACTCTGATTTTTCAAGTGAGGAAACTGAGGCCCAGAGAGGTTACGGGGATTGAACAGAGTCAGCTTGTTAGTTTGCAACAGAGCTGAAATTAGGAACTAATTATTGCAACACCTGGCCTCTCTCTTCCTCCCGTCCATCCTGCTGTCAGCGGCGTCAGTGGCAAAGAAAAGCCAGTTCAGGAAAATGTGGCCTTTGGGAGGAGTAGTTAGGACAAAGCACCAATGCACACTTGCAATTTGCTACAAATTCCTTAATTACACAGAATTAATTCATTCACAGAAGCTGCCCCACTTTTACATAGCTCAACACACACACCGTCTAGTGGAGACAATTCATCATTATCTGAAAGCACCCAGGGCGGCCAGTCTCAGCCAGAGTGAAGAAGGGACAGGCAGGGTCAAGGGCAGCGTAGAAAGAGCCTTTGTCCTTCACTCTCCGGCCCCCATCCCCTCCCATCAGCTCACATAGATCCACTTTCATTACATTTCTCTTTGATGCAAAACCCAGAAATCTTGGTCAGGCAGCTCTGCTTATCAAATCCGTTCTGAATAATCCATTTTTATCAAACTTGGTTCTGATGGAACCAAAATATGTTTGATCTTAGTATAAAGTACACTTATCAGTCCTACTGCTGAAACGACACTCCCAAAAGTGAGTGGTATTAAGAGCAAAGTCTCTAGAGCCAGAAAGAAATCCTTTTAAGTCCCAAATCCATCTCTTTCTAGCCACGCTGGCTTGCCCAATTCATTCACGCATTCAACAGTATCTTCCTGAGCACACCGGACTGTGGGAATGCAGACGGATCCAGAGGATGCGTTCCCCGGCTTTGCTCTTTGGAGGCAGAGCCAGACACTGACACATCTATCGCCCAAGTTAATGTGAAGGGCTAACTGTTACAAGTGCTGTGAAGGAAGGTCCCTAGAACTACGAGAACAACCGGAAAAGGGTTTGCCCTAGTTACAAAGGTCAGGAAAGGCGACCCCTAGGAAGGGCGCTGGAGATGGGATCAGAAGCAGGAGTGGGCAGTAAGCAGGTGAAGAGGGGAGAGGCCAACATCCCAGGCGCAAGTGCAGTGCCAGGGGACCACGGCCAGGCCAAGACACCGAGTCTGGGCAGTGCAGAGCACAGAGAACGGCACATGGCGAGGTCGGAGAAATGGAGAGGGGCCTGTGGCTTGTCCTCAAGCTTGTCCTAAAGAGGCTTGTCCTCATTCTAAAGGGGCCGGGATGTCCAGGGCACGATCAGACCAGAGAGTGGAGAACAGACTGGGGACTACGGACACAGGTGCACAGGTAGGAAGCCAGGAGGTGATCCATACAAGAGCTGTGATGATAACGCTGATGGAAAGAGGGAAAAGAGTCTAGGCCATATTTAAGAACTAAAATCAACAGGCCTGACTGATAAGTTGGATATGGAAAGTGAGAGAAAGGGACACATCCAAGCTAACTTATAGCTCCTTGGCTGTGTAGCTGGATAGGTGGTGGTACAATTCTCTGAAACGCAGAATTCAAGGAAGGCCGGACTGGTAACCTAAGCCTCTGAGTCTCAGTTTCCTTATCTGTAAAATGGGGATAGTAATCCCTATACCATAATGTTGTTGAAAGCATTAGAAAAGATTCTTAGAAAGTAACTGACACTCCCCCACATAAATGGTAGCTATTTATATAGGCTACTCTTCCTCTATGGGATTCCAAATTCAGGATCTCAGGTATTCGTTTCTTTTCCCTCTCTTCTCTAACTGTCCTGTCAAATTGCCAGTTTGCTGATCTAATCACCTTAAATATTCTCTAGTACACCATACTAGTAAAATAAGCAAGGTGGCAATTGTGCTCGTAACTTATTATTGTAAATGTCACTGCTACAGTGTAGCTCACAGTGGCTCACTTTGCTATTCAAGGGAAAACGTGGACTGCAAATGCAGTTCCCCTTATTAGCCAAAATGTTCATGCACAAATATATTTATTAACCAAGAGTGTAGTGCTGAGTTATTTAAGGCGAACGGGAAAACACCACTCCCAGCTGGAAGGGAGAAAAAAATAACACGTGCACGGCACTTCAGAGTTTATAAAGCTCCCTCACCTACCCTATATCAATGGGATCTCACTCTGGGTGGGGGTGGGGGGTGAGTGGGAGAAGAAAGCACAGGTATTTTCATTATTATTTTTACAAGTAAGATTAACTTAGCCAAAGCAACTTGCTCAAACTCACAAAACAGTGAAGTAATACACTTCCACAACTAAAATATAAGTCTTCAGGCTTCCCGTGCTACAATATGTCCATCAAAATCCCCTACCTGCCGACATTCAACCACACAATGTAGCCCATAAAAATCACGCAGCCACTGAACAGAGGAGAGGAGCAAGATCAAAACTCACTTGAACTTGCACAATAATATTTTATCAATTCATTATTATTTCATTATTATTGTGGTGGTCGTCACTAATCAACAAAATGCATTGAGTGATTACTACCTGCCAGGTCAAATGTTAAACACTTCACGTGTGCTGTCTCATTGAATCCTTACTGTCAACATAGATGCCTTTTTAAACCAGAACTACAAAAGTACAGATTAGAAAATAGAGGATTAGAAAGCTTAAATTTACTTACCCTGCTCCTAAATCCTGGCCTCTTTTCAAGGCCACTGTGCTAGACTGGCATGCTTCTGTGGGACCTATTGTATTCATAGCAGAGTCAAACACCAACAAGGCCACGATAATGAGTAATTTGAGTTCTCCTGGGTTTTTGGGAAATCCACACAATGCCTCACATTATCCTGAAAGAAAAGCTCTTAATCTGGTTCCACCCGTTCCATGAGCAAACAGGTGTGAGCCCTTACCTGGGCCAGCTACCACTCTAGGTTCTTTGCAATGGTACCTTTTGTGTATAGAACATTCATATCTCAAATTCTGATCCTCACTCTGCCCCTTACTGGCTGAATAACCTTGGGCAGGTTACTTAGCTGATCAGACACTCCGTTTAGTAGACTGTGAAATGGGGATAATAATGGCTCCAAGACCATAAGGTGAATGAGACCACGTGCGTAAAGCACTTAGCGTGGCTCCTGGCACATGGTTGTTACTTCACTCAAATTATCTGTGATTATATTTCATTTTGATGATCCTCGGAGTAGTAGCATAGAGGTTAGTTTCACTCTATAGAGAGGAAACCCAGCTCCAAGACATAAAGTGTTTTGTGCAAACTGACACAGCTGGTAAATGATGGAACAAGATAAGAAGGCAAGTCTCCTAAACGTGAAGGAACAAATTCTTGTTATTAAAATCCCCCACAGCTCTCTGGGGAAGTCGGGTCTGGGTAGCTGGAGGATTCTGAAAGTAGAAGCGGGGGGAGACAAATTGCTCATCGTAATGAGTTCAGAGATCAAGAGACCCTGATGGTTCAGAAGTGAGAAGAAAGAACAAAGCAATAGAAGTACACCGGGGAGGATCAGGGAAGGGAGGTGCCAGGAAGAAGGGCTGGGGAGAGAAGGAATATGTCCAAAGGGATTTGGGAAATTGGCTCCCTGGTACACAATGTGAACTCTTTCTTCCTTCTACCTTTGCAATCATCATGAAAATCCAGACTACACATAAATGCTTGGGTGTGTCTACAGACTGTTAAGAAGAGCTGATCCCCATAGAGACACTGGTGAGAGAGGACAACAGAAGTGCACACAAAGACAGCCCCCATCCGGGCGTCCTCGGGGGAAAGCAGCAGGCCCTGGCTGTATGTTGGGTGAGAAAGAGGAAAGGTATTGTGGAATTAGGTTGTATTTATTAGGTGTGGCTAGAGGTAAAACAGAGGGAGGGAGGGAGGGGAGAAAAATCACCCAATTCTGCACAATCTGAGAAAATCCGAGGAACAGTTTTGGCTTCCAGGATACCATTCTTTGTCTAACCAGCTCAAAATGGGGACCCAGATCACACATTCGGAAAGCCAGCCAGCCAGCCTGCCCCACAGCCTAGAAGAGGGTCATACATGTACACACTCCCTGATAATCCTTGAAGGAACAAGGATGATTTAGAAAAGAGGAGGCCAGGAGTTGGACTGGAGAACTTTCATTATTGCTCCTAGCTGGTTATTTTTCACCATCCTAATTCTTAACAAACAAGGGTTTCCTTATAGCACACTGGAAATCATGAAATCTCCTTAGCTCTGTCCTTCCCTCTTTGCCAAAAATATAATTGATATAAAACAGAATCTGTATTAACCACGTTTGCTGAAATTCAAATACTTGGATTTTTACGTTTTAAAATTATATTTGCTAAGATATTGTTTGCTTTTATGTCTCTTGGCCTGGGCATAGCAATAATTGCTTCCACCTGCTGGTAGTGGGTAGCAAGAGATACGGGGAGGAGAGGCAAGGGCCAGGAGGAGGGTGGAGGTGGTCGGGAAATAAAACTAGATAAAGGAAGCTGGTCTTCTTGCTTAGGAGACAGAGCAAATACATCTCTTCCATGCTCCTTTGGAAGAACTGGTCTCCTGGGTGCTTTATTCACTCTCCCTCCTCTTCCCATGCCTCCCCACTCCCACTCAAAAGATACCAAGTACAAGCATAGGTGAGGTGGGAAAATGATAATGGCGTTTGAAGTCCAATTGACACAGGAAAGTGACTCCCAATGCTGGGAGCCACTTGAGGTCCAGGAGGGTCCTTGGCTTCACACAAGAAGAAATTCAGGAGTGAGCCAACAGTATAAAGTGAAAGTGAGATTTATTCAGGAACTATAGAAAGCCTACTCCATAGAAAGAGCACAGGCTAGTTCTCCCTGCAGAAGAGAACCAGTCCTGTGGTTCCTGTTGCCCCTCTATTTAAACAATGGCTTAATTCTAGGCTAAACAAAGGGAGGAATTCATATTATTTCTTGGGAAGGGGCAGTGTTTTCCTGGAAGTAGGGTGACGCCCTCCTTTTGACTACATATGGTTAAACAGGAAGTGTCATGGTGTCAGGTGCATGATGGGAATGGGAGGTTTCCTCAGAAACTTTAATGGTAATGAAGTGTATAGTGAAGCTGTAAGGTCAAGATGTGGTCAATTTCTCCACCGCCTTGGTTCTGACTGGTTGGAAATTGCCCTGCCTCCATGCTGTTTTGATCAGGGTAGTTGAAACTTTGTTTTGAGACTTCCTAACTCAGGTAAACAATGCCGGCACCATGAAGCAGTGCCCAAAGCAGTGCCTGCCAGTTCCCGGTCTCAAAATGATCTGGGTGTGAGCCCCAACTTCTGCCATTGATTAATTGTGCGATTGTACATGGGACCCCCTCCCTTTCAACTTTCCTTCCTCTCACCTACGAAACAAGGTTATGAGCATTGTCAACAAGATAATGCAAATACTCTGTACATTTCTGTGAATATTCATTAACATTCATGGACAAAAGTCCCAGAAGTGTCTTGAAAAAGATTTGACTTTAAACTGCTCAACTAAATGCACCAGATCCATCCAAGAAGCACTCGTGTTTGTCTTCCTTCTGAGCCAAGTGAGTCCAACCCTCGGCCTGACTACAGTCACAGTCCAGCTAGCTCAGAGGCACATGAAAACAGTCTGCATCAGGAATTCAGCGAGGCCATTATCTACCCACAAGATCTCGGGGGTCAGTTGGGGAAGGTGATCTGAGCAGGCATGCCTGCCTCCCCTTGTTCATGCTTACGTTTTGCTATTTACGAGTGTTTCAACTCCAGATGTAACCGGCAGAAGAAGCTATAAGGCAGGAAGGAGGCTGCTCTGTGATGTTTCCATTGACCATGACTGGTGTGCTTTCATTCACCACATCGATACAGGTTGGTTTGGTGATGGGATTTCCAGAAACAACCAGGGGGGTTGGTAAACTATGGTCCATGGGTGAAATATGTCCCACAGCCTGTTTCTGGAAGGCCCATGAACTAAGAATGGCTTTTCCGTTTTTAAACGATCAAAAAATTTCAAAAGAAGAACATTTCATGACATGTGAAAATTTTATGAAATTCAAATGTAGTATCTATAAATAAAGTTTTATTGGAACACAGCCCCACTCATTCATTTACACATTGTCTGTGGCTGCTTTCCTGCTACAATGCAGAGTTCAGTAGTTGCAATAGAGACCATATGGCCCATAAAGCCTAAAATATTTACCATCGAGCCCTTTACAGAAAACATTTGCTGGCCCCTGAGCTACAGCATATTACTGTGCAAGGCTACACGTATGCCCCAATGTGGGCTGATGCTAAACTCCCTTTCATTTCAGCCTGACCCACCTCCTTGGTCTCCTGTGAACTCATTGCCTCATTCTTGCCTACTTTTTAGTGGGTTTTTCATGACACTCTTTGTGTCACCTCCCTGTTCACAAGCCTTTTATATACAGTTGGCCCTCCATATCCATAAGTTCCACACCCATTAGTTTAACCAACCATGGATTGAAAATATTTTCAAAAATTGTGTCTGTACAGAACTCGGACAGAGTTTTTTATTCTTGTCATTATTCCCTAAACAATATAATGTAACAGCTATTTGCATAGCATCTATGTTGCTTTAGGAATTATAAGCAGTCTAGAGAGGATTTAAAGTATCCAGAAGGATGTGCATAGGTTATATGCAAATACGACCCCATTTATATCAGGGACTCGAGCCTCTGTGGATTTTGGTATCTTTGGGGATTCCTGGGACCAATCCCCTGCAGATACCAAGGGACAATTGTACTTTTAAAATCAGAAAAAAAAAATGTATTTTTAATGTACTGATGGTTCTCTATCATTCATAGAGAAAGTCCAAAATAGTGGTGATATGTATATCAGGCCATTCACATCTAGCTCCTGGGGTCCCCATCACCTGCAGAGCAAGCATCCTGCATCCCAGTCCCCCCACTGTAACAATGGCCTTCATCTTCATCTACCTGACAGCTCCCTTCTTGCCTGCAACATCCAGCCCAAGAGCTCCTTCCTTTTCCTTACAACCTCAACCAGAAGACTACGTCCTGGTCTTCAACTGTCCCCCACAAAGCACATACTTTTTATCAACTTCTGCAGTGAGGCATAGCATCCTGCCTTGAAATTATTTACCTGTATGTTTAGCCTCACCCACCATCTCCACCAGTGAGTAAGCTGCACAAAGTTAGGAACCATATTTTCTTCACCTTCATAACTCCAGCACTTGGCATGAGGAAAGGACAATAATATGGGTTCATAGAATTTAATAATAGTTTTGATTAGTTTTATTTTCTTTTTCATCTCCGTAGTTTTAAGCAATTTTTAAAATAAAAAATAGCCATAGACATAAGACATGCTTTTACAGATTCATCCTAAGTAGCTCTGACCCTTAGATAAGCCACTTAACTCTTCTGGAATGCAAATTCCTCATGTGTTAGAAGATAAGGGTGAGCCCTAATTGACTGGCTTTACCTGCTTCATGGGCAGGGGTGATAAGCAACCATAAAAATAACAATCAGCATGAATAGTATACATTCATATTTCTGAAAAGGACTAGTTTAAATAGTATTTTCATAAACAAGGTATTTTATACTGGCAAAAAAAAAATAAGGCCCAAATAACATTACCTCGGTGAATGCTCTTTATAAATTGTAAAGCATACATGTGAAATAATATGGCTTTTAGTTTCTATTGTAATAACCACTGGCATAGCTCAAAAGATCACAACCCAGCCTGGCAGAGAGAAGAGCCTGTTCCAAGGGCTCATACTGCATTGAAGAGCAGCAGGTAATTTTATTTCCATGATAATGACACCGCCTTCTGGCTTCCTCTACTTTAGCTTCTTTATGGAGAAATAAAACAACATCTTACAAGTACAGGTAACTTAGATTTGCAAAATGCTTCCACATCCATTACCTCTTTTAATCCTCAAAACCGTCCCCACTTTGCAGAGCAGAAATTCATTCTTCGGAACTGGAAATAACTTGCCTTAGACCTTCCAGCAAGTGAGAGAGAGTTGGACTTGGAATTGAGGTCCTCAGACTGCAAGTTCCCAATCTTTCCATCGTACCAAGAGCCCATAGCATTAAAGCATTTGAGATCCTCTAATCTAACATCTTTAGAGGTTAAGAAGCTGAGATCATTGTATCAAAGATCATACAATGAAGGAGAGAGTTAGGAGTCCGGCCAGGACCAGAACTCTGATGTCCCACTTCCCACCAGTCCCTCGAGAGTTATATTTTACCTTTTGTGATACACGCTCTCAAATTTGGTCCCCAGTGGTCCCCAACTACTAATATTCATACTCTGGTATAATTTCCTACCGCACCGAAGAGGGCTGACTTGTGTAACCAATAGAATATTATGGAATTGACAATGTGTGGCTTCTGAGGCTGGGTCATAAAAGGCATTGCAGCTTTTGTCTTGTTCTCTTGAATCATGTGCTCTGAGGGAACCAGACACCATGTTGTGAGTACACTCGAGAGCCCTTTGGAGAGGTCCACATGGCAGGGAACAGAGACATCCTGCCAAGAGGCAGCACTAACTTTGCGGCTATGTGAGTGAGCCTCTCTAGAAATGGGTCTTCTGGTCACATTTAAGCCTTCAGAGATTGCGGCCCCTGCCCATATCTTGATTATAACTTCATGAGAGACGCTGAGCCAGAACCACCCAGATAAATCACTCCTGAATTCCTGCCACACAGAAATTCTGCATCATAATAAACCTATTGCTGTTTAAGTCACTTAGTTTTTGAGGTAATTTGTTATGCAACAATAAATAACTAATATATTTTCCATCATGGCCACTGGTTTCTTCAAGTTATAAGCATGTTCTCCTTGTCCTCCTGAATTTCAGGCTTCTCTTCCTAAAATAAATCCACTTTTCATCGGTTCCCTAAACTCACTGTCAGGGATATTAAATGAGAGGAGTTACTGCAATAATCTGATTCTCTGTGGCCTTCACCTGGCTTCCCCAGAAGTGTTCCATCTTGTCCCCCAGCAATTTCCTCACCGTACACTCATGTCTAAAGCCTGAGATAAGGTTGACTAGGCAGCATGCATGTCACAATCTCTATATCTGATCTCTCTTCTGCGGAACACCTAGTAAGATCTGAGACGCATCTGGTGGAAAAATTGGATCCAGAAATGATAGGCTCGTGGTACTCACATATATTCTTGTTTATTCGATCCAAATTCTACGTTTCTCTCTTTAAATCCTTCTACCATCCTCCTGTCCTTTATGATTTATCCTTATTACTGAGAAACCAAAACCATAGAAACTGGTTGTTAACTATAAACATGATCGTTCTTTTTAAAAATAATTTATTTATAAATCAGAGCTCTTTAATTTTCCAAAGAAAATAAATTGTGAAACCACGAGTCCTCCCAAAGACTGATCTGTTTATACAACTCCCTTGAGAAAAGGAAATATGGGGCGAGAATCCTGAACTCATCCCATCTCTGCCCTGGGAAACCCAGGATACCTTTCAAGAGGAAGGGAAAAGATCCTGGCTATGGGGGTTGCTCTCCATCCTGGCTGCGTGGACAGGACCAAACGTCTTCAAGGTCTTTGCAGGGGACATGAAGGTGAAGAGGAGTCAGTACCACCCTCCAGGAGATGCTTCAGGATACCGAGGGGAAGTGAACATCACTCCCTCCAAAGTCAGGAACCACGGTATCAGTCAAGGGAGAGCCAGGAATTTGGGAAGGACCCACCCTATCTGGGCTGGACCAACATAAATGCCATGGCAAGGGAGAATCTCGAAATCTGAAAATAACCAGAACGAAGAGAAGAGAAGGAACAGAGAAGGTTGCCAGCATGCACTGTCCATCTATTGCGGGCCATGCACTGTGCTGAGGGGTAGAGACTTAGCATCTCATTTAAGCCTCCAAATTGCATAGTATTTAAGAACATGTTCTTTGATGGGAGCCTAAGTTCAAACCCCCTTTCTGGTTGTATGATATTGAGTGAGCCATTTGACCTCTCTGAGCCTCAGTTTCCTTCCACATAAAGCAGGGTAGCTGTTAGTATTACCAAGAGATGTAGTATACATAAGGAGTATATATGCATACTCCAGTATCATAATGAGGAAGAAACGACATGATTGCAAATGCTTCTCAAACTTTCCAGAGCGTATAGCTTACTTAGGGATTTTGATTAAATACAGATTCTTGTTCATGGGACTAGGGTATGGCTTGAGCTTCTGCATTTCTAGCAAGCTTCCAGGAAATACTGATGCTGCTGGCCCAAGCACCACATTTTGAATAGTGAGGATATAAAAAACTCATAACCATTAGCAATTATCATTGCTGTTAATACGTTAACATGATCTCCACAGCAAAAGTCGCAGAGCTGGTAAGTGGCAGAGCCAGGGGGCAAATCCAGGACTGACTCTGCCCCCCTTCCCTCACCCCAGGCTACCTCTTTAAAGGGGCAGGATATGCTTGGAACAGGGCTTGGCAATGCCTTCATGGAGTCAGTTCTCCAGTTGTCTGCCAGCCCAGGGACTTCTCATGTGACATTTCATTTCAACCCTGACATCTCAAAGGCTCCACAAAATAACTCCAGCAGCCTCTATCACATTATCTCATGCTGAGGACTTTCCCAGTCTCTCAGAAAACTTCTGTCAGCAAAGACAGATTCAATCAAAAATGAAAATTGAGACTTAATTCAGCCTGAGGACGAAAGCGATTAACCAGGAGATGGGAGATTAACCCCCCTGGGCCACTTCTCAGGAAGGAGCGGGGCTGACTGTTCCACGTTCGTCAGAATTAATTAAGCATTCTCTGTCCCGAGAATCACAGGGAGGGGTCCTCTTCTAAGACCGAACAGGCCCAGAGATGCGGGCACTGGGCCTGACTCTCATTACCTCTCAGCGAGGGCCGGGCCTGCATAGGCTGCTATTTGGCATTAGAGAGGGTATGGTGAGGCTGCAGAGATGAGCCCGGCGTTATTATCTTACACTTACGGCACTTTTGAGGCAAGAGTGCTTTGCATCTTTGTCTTGGTTTATCTTAAATAAAGTCACAGGAAAAGGAAACAGACAAATTCTGAGAAAGAGAAAGGAGTGAGCAATCCTCGTGTTCTAGAGCCTTGACGTCAGACATTGGAGCTGGGAACAGATGCCCTGGCGACTAGTGGTAGAAGTTTGAGGCCGAGAGATGCACTTGGAATCATAGCTAGGTTAAAAGCACACTAATAACAGTTAAGACTAATAACAGCTACTATTCTGTCCCAGGCTCTGTGTTGAGAACAATAAATGCATTATCACGGTGGTCTCTCCAGTAGTTTCATGAGGATGGATCTTTTATCCCCACGTTACCAAGAACTGGAGTGATGTTGCTTGCCTGCGTTTCCATAGGCAGAGGCAACGCTAAATCTGCTTTTCAACATCAGTTGAATCATTTGGTAGAAGCAAGAGATTCAGTGCTAATTAGAGCACAGAACTTGAGAGAAAATTTGAGAAGAAAGAGAATGGAAGAGTCGTGTTGTTATTGACCAAGATGTAAGAACTATCACCCAGTCTTTTTTATTTACAGAAAGCACTCAACAGAATACTTATGAGTTTCATGCGTGGGCAACATGCTGGAGGTTCAGGCTAGTTCCTCTTGGTGTGGCCATAGTTCCTTGATAACAGGTCTCTCCTGCCTCTCTTTATAGCCACACCCATTTGGAGAAGTCAGTGATGATCTGATGAAATCCTCACTGTGGTTGGCATCAGAAAGCCCGAGTTCGCACCCAGGTAATAAATGTGCCCCGGGCACTTGGGGAAAGCACCTAACTTTTCTGATCCTGTATTCGCTTCTGTTAAATGGGGTTAATGCTACTTACTTTACAAGACCATTGAGATGAGTGAACAAAATAATACTTGTGAAAATTACTTGCCTGTGATGTGCAAATGTTAGATATCAGCCTTACAGGGAAATCGCTTACTGTTCTTCCCCCAAAGAAATTCCCAGACTCAAGCCGTGTTTACTTCCTAATCTTCTTTCAAAAGGAATTGCAAGGGATGTACGGCTCATCAGAGCACCACCTTTTCTGTCTGCAGGGCCATTTTTTCTGTTTCTCCTCTTTCTACTGGCAACAAGGCCTTTTGAAGACTAACAGTGCTCTGCTCTGTTGGCTCACTCCTTCGTGCCCACCCAGAAATTCTCTTTAGGAAGAAGTGAAACGTCTTCTTCCAGTATCCTGAGAGAAGGAAGCCGACGTGAGGATAACTCTAATCACAGGCAGCCCACTCCACACATTTATGTCCGACTTTAGAGCATAGATGCACCCTCAAAAATCCCAGGAGCCAGCCCGTAAGTGCAAATGAGCTAATAAGTTTATAAATAGAAAATACTAAAAAATAAAAAAAAATCTCCAGAGCAAACAGAAGCACACACTCCGGCACACATGCACACAAAATATGCATCCTCTGTGCACTGAGAAATTCCTTCTCCACCTCTTGTTCCTATTGAAGCTGAGTCTCTGCCAACGGCAGACAGCAGGTAAGGTGGAGCCATTTACAATGGTCATGGACCAAGGCCTCGTCCACCGAGCAGAAAAAGAGTTAGCAATGGACTGAAGTATTTTTAATATGAGCAGGACTTCTTAGACACTGTGATGCCTCCCCAGTGCACATGTGGTACGTGGTCTTGCCTCTGGGAGAACTGATCTCAGCATTCCTGGACGTGTCAGGCAAAGGCTGCAAAGTCATTCAATAGGGATGTCCCCAGAGAGGATGGCAATCTTCACTGCCTGGGTGAATGCTCTAGAACCTTCCAACATTTGTCTTGTTCCCACAGAAGAAAAGCCAGTACGGAAAACACGAAACTTGCTCCTACACGTGGTTTCTATTCTCTTCCAAGCTGGAAATTTTTTCCCTCTTGTCTTATTTCTATTTCTTCTCCTTCTTGACTTTTTTCTTCCCATTATTGTAAATTCTTATTTCGGGGGAGGGGAAAAAAACAAATTTATGCTACTAATTTAAGAAAAAGAAATTTACAATTTTGACAAACACTAGAGGCAGAGGGTTTTGAATCCTAAATCCTTATTCCAGGTACTTTTTTGAAGAGTCTGCCAAACCTCTCATCCTCCTCTTCTGCCATTAATTTTGATTTGAAGTTATTTTTTTAACCTAGCATCCATTTAACCTATCATCCATGCTAAGGCATCTCAAGGGTGTCTTGAATATGTTAATACTACATATTATAAGAGTTCTCTGTCATGGAGGAGCTGGCCTCTAGCTCCAGGACTCTCCACAGCAGAATGTGTAAAAGGAAATGTGCAACTTTTGAAGATTCTCAAATTTTGTCATTGCCCTGGAAAGGTCCCAGTTTCCCTATTTAGTTTGCTGCCATGTGGAAAAACGAGGATCAAGCCCAAAGCTTAGAATACGTGGAGATAATTAAGCATTCCTGAGAGAAAAGGAAGCGAGGGGTTAACTGAGGAGATCTGGTAAATAAAGGATTAATTCTTTCTTCTGAGTGACTAAGTATAGACTTTACTTTCTCCACCCTTCTGAGCTCCACCCCCTCCCCCACCTCTCTATCTTCCCCAATCAGGACCCAGGAGATTATGGGAGGGAGAAGGATGGCTCTTTTATTATCTCTAAAATCAATATTTTCTCCATGGGATTGCAAATGCTAGTTAATAGCAGGCAAGGTTCTAAATTGTAAAGAGTACATGAAGCCGAAGTTCCAAATCCAGGGCAGCAGAATGGATTTTCCAATTGTTTGGATTACTAGTCCAGCATAATTTTTAAAATTTTAAACCTAATAACCTCTATCATTTTTTTCCTGTGACCAAGTGACGAGCACCTTACGCAATGTCTTACTGTGGGTTTCCACATACGCAGCCCTGCGTGAGGACGGCACCCAGGAGGGAGGGGACGGAGGGAGACAGGGAAGAGAAAAGGCCAGCAGAGGGCGCACTTTCAAAGTCGCCGCGGAAAGCAGTGGGGCTGGGCTCTGCAGGTTGCTCTGAGGAGGGTACAAAATACTCCCACAACTGAGCACTGGGTCATTTGTCCACTGCCTCCCTTCCGCTTTTGATAGGACTGCCCCGAGGGTGTTAGCTGCCCCCAACCTCACTCTGAGGCTGCTACTGTGCACAGGCTGAGCAGCTCCAGCAGCCTCCAAGAAAGCTCTGCAGCACAAAGTGGAAAGAGGCTCTCAGTGCACAGGAGACGGGATGCCACAGCCACAGAGCCAAGGCGATGCACTGCTGTCCGGCAGCCACAGATGAAACCAGAGACGGATCTCGAAGAAGTGGAGAGCTACAACAAAAGGTTCTGCTACACACATAGCAGAACCCGCTTTGGCTCCTTCCGCCTCATTACTCTTGTGCAGCCTCTGTGGAGAATGAGTTAACAATCTCTTTCAAAATTAAAAATGTACTTGATCCAGAAGTTCAAATTCTAGAGATTTGCCTGACAAATGTTCTTGCACACGTGTGAAATGCTTCCACAATATTTATCTGAAGCGTTATTCATAACGACAAACAAATGGAAGGAAAAAAACTAAGTGTTAATGAATACGGGACAGATCAAATAAATACTGGTAAATTCAGGAAACAGTGGAACTAAGATGACAATTATCTATATTTAGCGACCTGCATGAAAGTGTCACTAACAAATTAGAATGGACACAGCCCACAAGAGCGACAGCCAGCTGCGGAACATCAGGCACACCCCTGATGATGCTCGCTGGCCGAAAGTCAGTCCTGAAGGACAAACCATGTGGCAGTTAGAAAGAATGAGACCGCTCTGCTCCCTAGGCACATTTATGCTCCTACATTTTTTTTAACATGGAAACCAGGACTCATTTTTACCAGCAGAAAAGTTGGCGAACAGAACTCATTATTTGGATGCCAAGTGAAATCGCAACCCAGAGCCGTGCCCGTGTTCAGGAGCAAACGCAAACCGAGCTGCCCAGCTCTGGGTCTTGGTTTGTTTCGTTTCCAGGTTTCCCCATCAGTCTTTTCTGGATGATTCTGTTCAGTCTTTTGTTATGCGCTCCTTTAAAGTTGATTTTATATCACTGTTCAGGGTGAAAGCTCAACCACCTTGCCCTTAATTCCTCCAGCTAAATTCTTTTGCCCTGAGAGCACGTTAGCCTTGCCGAAGCACAGAATGTGGGTGCTGATTCGAAGGGTGTGTGAAAGGATATATTCAATATATTAGGCTTATTATGCGACTATTAGTAGGGATGGAGTTTTTTCCTATTCTAATCTCCACCATATTCTAGATGTGTAAGCAGTTGATTGAATTACAAAGCCAGGGTCCTGCATGTGAACAGCCAGACCTCATAGAGTTAAACTAATTCCACAGCAGGATCTCTTCATCAAGCAAACTGATAAATCACACTCAGCAGGGTTTTTTTCTTCTTTCTGATAGCTTTCCTCTGAGCTTTAGTATGCAAAAAAAAATAAAATAAAATAAAATCATACCAGCCATGAGATAAAGTATCCAGAACCTGGAATCCTCCCCCATGGGAACCAAGAGCCTAGAATGCCACGTCCAGACTCACCGGAAACAAACTTTCCTATCTGGCCTCCTGCATTCTCTGGCTCTGAAGACGGAGAAAACTCGACAGCTCAAACAAGCCACACTATACTCACCCAGGATTCCATGCCTAAACCTACGGCTTCATTCAAGGTGAAAAAGCACTTCCGGTACAGGATTGGGCTCTTCCCAGGAGTTGATTAACCCTGCATGGGTCTCTCCTGCACCCACGTATGCAGACACGCCTCGTTTGGCCTCAACATGTGCTCAGCCACGGGCCGGATGTCCACACAGCAGGATGCACCCAAAACAATCATCGTAATTTAGACTGTCAAGGAGACGAAAAGCAGACCCTACCAAGCACCCTGTCTGGCATTCTGCATTCTTTCCCAGTGGAGAGAAATCCCTGGAGATAAAAAGAAAACCTCTGCTATCAGGGTTCATTCCAGGAGTGGGGAAAATTCAGCACAGTGTAGGAGTAAGTCTCTGTTCACTAGAAGCATCCTTCTTCTACCGGATGTTTTATGAAGGACTGTGAACAACCCCCATACACTGAGTGTATTTGCTCCTCTCTTTTCCATCAGTGGGGACCGGCATCTGGATCCATGGTAGCTTAAAACGAGGCGCGTGGTGAGAAGGCTCATTCATCACAGCGACAAGGACTGCAGGAAAATTTCAAAGAGTTAGGCACCATTCAGCTCTGCTCACAGAGTTTTATGATGATAAAACGTGTTGATTTCCTAGTCTTCACCAGGGATTGCGGAGACGAAGGAGCCATGGGGAGTCCTGGGGCTGCAGAGGGAGGCAAAGCGCCCATGGGGACACGAGTGAAAGAGTGATGGGAGCAGATGAAGAGGTACATGTGCTGGCATCAGTTTGGAGCATCGGTCTCTAGACAGGCTTGTACCCTGGCTTGTCACTGAACTTTGCTCGTGACTGACACACAGGCAGAGATGCCCACAAAGTCTAAAGTGAAGGTGAAGAACGTCTAGAGACCATTTCCTGCCTTTATCTTATAGCTAATGGAAGGCGAAACATGAGAAAAGTTATTTTCCAAAAATATTTATTTTATAAATAAATTTCTGCCTAAATTGAAAGAGGCAGATTTCTTTCCCATTAGGACTCTTATTTTCCAATTTTCATTAAGAAATATTTCAGACAGGTAAAACTCCCTGTCCTAACGCATTCCATTCCCTTTCCTCCCTGCATTCCCCATGACAATTACTCCAAGTTGAGTGTTTATTTTTCTCACCTGTCTCTGTACTTGAATTGTATATAGATATAACTAATCCAAATAAATATATATTAACTGATACAGCATTGCTTTGCGTGTTCTTAACTTTTAAAAAATGCACATATTTCCTTCTGCATTTCACATTTAACCATATTGATATGACTGCCCTAGTAATCCAGCTGCCAATTAATAATCCATTTTATGAATCTGACACAATTATTGATCAATTTTCCTGTTCATAAATGTTTAAATTGTCTCCAATTTTGTGCTATTGCAATACTGCTACAGTAAACATCCGTGAACATCTTTAGACTTGTCTCCTTATACACAGGTGAAAAGGTTGTGACATGTTTTTAATACAACTGTACATTTTAGAGATTTTTTTTGTGCCAGTATGTGTGCTTATAACTCATTCTTCTAACATTTGAACAGAATTCTAGGATATTAAAGAACTAGAATATATTGACTCAAGTTTCCTGCTGGAGATTTAGATAACCCTGCCTTTGTTTTGTGCTGCTAAGAGCAAGGCTCATATGTCTCCCTGGACACATGTGAGAGTTTCTCCAGAATATGCACCTAAAATTGCAATTGCTTGATCAAAGGGTGGGTGCACTTCCAAGTTTGCTACATGCCGCCTAATTACTCTTTAGCTTTGCTCATTTGCACACCCCCCCCCGCAGTGTGTGAGGGTACCCATTGCCCTACCACCTCACTGTCTCTTAGAACTGTCTTGTAATTTTTGCAAGTTGAAGGATTTCAAATGACATCTCATGCTATTTATTTTTACTTGCTTGTTTGTAAGAATGAGCATCATCTCATATGTTCATTGACCATTTGGTTTGTATCTTCCATCAGTTGTATGTCCATAGCCTTTGCTCCCTTTTCTTCTGGGGGACCATTAGAAGAGTCTATTTCCAATATTTCCTATATTCTATTTATTTTAGAAGAGGACAGTCCATTGAAAGCTTAACTAAGAAAAAAATCAAATGTGCAATAAAATAATTCTAGTAAGATATTTTAGTAAACCAACAAGTAAATAACATTAATTTATGTCTGTTTCTCAGAGCCTTGGGGACTCAACAATGATGACTACACTATAGGTGAGAGATACCCTGGAAGGATGTGAGTCTCTGCTTGCACTGAGAACCCAACACTGCTTCATGCCCCCTTAGCTAAAGGAATAAGGAAGGAACTAACATTGATAAATGTTGACCTTCTACTCAGGGTTTAATGGATATCATCTCATTTAGCTCCTACAACAAAACTATGAAGTAAGTATTATTACTCCCATTTAAGGATGAGGAAATAGACACTCAGCAAGATCAAATGTCTAGCCTGAAGTCATGGAGCTTGTAATTAGCAGAGCCAAAATTTGGAGGTTTATCCACCTCCAATGCACTTTCTACCACACAAGAGAATCATAATCCTTATGGATAAAGTAGTTTGAAGAGAAGGTTATAAACCTTAAGAGTAAGGAATGCTAGCCACTCATTCTTTCTGAAATAATTACTTAGGGAACTAAAGATCATGCTCAGTCTTTTCTGAAATCTGACCATTAGGGATCTTCAGAGGCACATTCCCCCCCACCACACCCCCAGGAGGAAACTGTGAGCATCACATTGTTGTTCAAATATTGTACATGCTGTGGGGAATTGATATACATTCTTGTCTTCTCTTGTCCTCCTGCTAAGAAAAGAATGGTTAGTTTTGCAGGAAGCAATATCAGCCGCTTCCTCAGGGGGTTGATGATTTGACAAGACATGGTAAGGGGGAGAGAGGAATCAGGCTTGGAGAGAATATAAAATAAGTTTTAGTTTCAAAAAGTGCTAGAATTTATTCTGAAAATTTTTTGGTTTTGCTTTTTTAATTATTGTTTCCGAATAATATGGGAGTATAAACATTTTGGTTACATAAATTGCTTTTGCACTGTTTAAGTCAAAGTTATAAGTGTGCCCATCCCTCAGATGGTGGGCATTGTACCCATTAGATGTGAGTTTACCCATCCCCTTCTTCCCTGTCCCACCCGCTTGAGTTCTATTGAATGTTATTTCCAAATGAGCACATAGGTGTTGATCAATTAGTTCCAATTTAATAGTGAGTACATGTGGTGTTTGTTTTTCCATTGTTGTGATACGTCACTTTGAAGAATGGTCTCCAGCTCCATCCAGGATAATACAAGAGGTGCTAGATGCCCATTTTTTTTTGTGGCTGAGTAGAGCTCCCTGGTATACATATACCACATTTTATTCATCCACTCACGTATTGATGGGCACTTGAGTTGTTTCTACATCTTTGCAATTGTGAATTGTGCTGCTATAAACATTCAGATGCAGGTGTCAATTCTGAAAATTTTTAAGTCAAACACACACCCAATGAATATATCACACTTTTTTTTTTTTACCAGTGGTTTATTTCCTAACTATAAGTGTTGGATAATTACAGAAAAAAGCAAAACTGAGCCCTGACAGTACACAGTTATAGGAACCTTCAGGAATTTCTAAGGTGGTTTTTATAGCTCTTAAGACTCCTTGAATCCTGGTAGTGTGCTCATGAGTTTTAGAGCAAAGCATTTCCCACCATCACCCCCCTCCAATGGTGAGATGGCTAAGGCCCTCTGCGTTGTACATTGTCACCTTGGATGGGATTTCAGCTGGAGCTCTGCTGGACAGTTCCCATTGCAACTTCTCACCTTCCACACACATTTCCCAACTTTCTGCCTCGAATTGTTTCTGAAGCTAAGGCAGCTTGCTCAGCCTTTGTGCAGAGCCAGAAATGCAAGAGAGTCAGTGCCCCCGGAGGCAACGCTCACCCAATAGAGAAGTCAGCCAGTGGATGAACGCCCCCATGTCTGGAGCTTGAAAGGGAAAGTTTAGAGGGTGTTGTCGTCCCATTTGCCCACAGCAGTACCCAGTTCAATAATGAACACTCTCTTGGCTTTTCTCTGTTCCCTCACTCACTCTCTTCATCCTGCCTCCTGGGAGTACCTGCCAAATAAACAACTTACACCCCCATCCTTTTCTCAGGTTCTGTTTTTGGAGAAACTTAAAGCAATACCCCCCAAATTCTCATACATACCAATGTATTGTTTTAGATATAATTTACTTCTCAAAGAAACCTTCTCTGATCTCCTCCAAGTATAAAAAAATGAAGCTAACCTTCTCTTTTATTGCACTATATTTTAATTGGCTGTTTATTTATTTATATCCCTCACTAGACTAAGACCTTCTTGAGGATAGGGACAGTGCACCACTGTATGCCTGGTCCCAGCCCCATATCTGTCATAGCCGGCATTTGGTAAATATCTCTGGAGCAAATAGAGACAATAACGCATAGGTACTGAGCTAGGTACGAGTTAGTCATACACCAAGATGAACAATGTTCACGACACTCCCTTTGGTCAAGAGGATTCAGTATACTGGAAATGACAGGAAAACGGATAAATTGCAAAGCAACATGTTTTCAGCCCCAGTGAAGGATGAAACAGCAGAGCCTAAGCTCTGCCTTGACAGCCAAAACAAGGCTCTCAGAAAAGATATTTGAGCAAGAATTTGAAAAAACCTGGCGTATCTTAAATTTTTTAAAAAAAAAAGTGAATAGATAAAAATGATTAAAATAAAATAAACAACATACATTTACTGAGCTCTTATTTGGTGTCTGGTACTTACACAAAGTGCTTTTCAGGCATCATTTCATTTAATCTCCATTGGAAGATACTGAGAAGTCCCATTACCCAGATGAAGAGATTGAGGCTTGTAAGGTTAGGAATTTGTCTGAATTTGCACAGCTAATGAGAGTTAAAACCAGGATTCCAGTTTGTCTAATTCCTAGACTCTTAACCCAGCATTTATTATAATAAAGTTTCCTACTTTAATGAGAAAAGAGTCAAATCATGGACTATTCCCCATGTGCCATGAATTCTCACATGAAACCAGGCATAGCAAGGACAAAGAAAGCCTCAGAAGAAAGGGAGATAATGTCATCCTTGAGGAGTGACAAATATATCCACATATCTCCATTCCGGCCACATGTTCACTCTACCCCAAAGCTCACAGTCCTCCTTCTGCAGCAGGGGGTTCTAGGGTCTGTCTCCCTCTCTAATCAGAACGGTGTATTCCAGCCTCTTTCCTCACTCACACGCGATTCTTTCAATCTTTCTTTAAAAAGAAAAAATGTGGTTCTTCTTACAATCATCTCTTAGTTCTTCAAGTACTTTGCAATCATTTGAAATCAGTCCTCAGAACTTCCCAAGAGTGTATGTGTGCACAACACACACACACACGCGCGCGCAGCAAAGAAAGATCTCCGACAGTCTCCTGGGTTATACATAATGCAAAATATTTTAAGGCTAAACTTCGAAGTCAAGACTTCAAATTTCCTCTCAAAATCTGATAAACTCTGCTAATAGAAACAGATTTTTTCAGTTGTTTCATTCTCAGTTGAATGAGTGCTGCTTTGGTAATTTCCCATGGGTGAAATTAATGAAGTTTGTTGTCAGACACGATCTATTATTGAAATCATTTTATAAAGGTGAGAGAAAGGAGGGAGGGAAGGAAGGAAGGAAGAGAAAGAAAGAAGAGAGAGAGGGAGTGAAGGGAGGGAGGGAGACAGGAAGGGAAAGAAAAGGGAGATGCTTCTCTTCTAACAGGAATAAGTGTAGCTGCTGAATAAAAAAGTAATTAGTAGGGAAATAAAATTCATTTCTAGGTTTCTTTTCCATGAAAAGAAAAGAGGAAGCTTCTTGCATTGCCTCCGCTCTACAGGGCACCAGATAAGAGGGAAAATACCACAGGGGGAAAAAAATCTTTGCCCTTATTTGAAATGCAGCATGGATAGATTTTTAAAAATTGAGATCTTCTAATGGTCCAGATACAGTATAATTGATTAAGCAAGGAGACTGGGATGAAATGAGTAACTGCACTTTATATTCTTTAAAGGAACTGGCCCGGGCTCGGAAGACGGCAGAGCAACTAATCGTAGAATATCGCTGCCGTATCAAAGGTCTGTTAATAGGATCTGAGAATGAGAATTGGGCTTTGTGTGGGTTTAGCTGAAGACCATAAGAATCTCTTCCAGGAAGACTCTAATCCCACAGGATTGAAGAAAGTGACTGCATTGCATAAAACATGACCCACAATTTACGACACACTTTCCAGCAAAGATCTCAGGTAGCCCCTGAGGGGTTGACAACACCGTGATTCCACATTAATTGATACAAAGGGAGCTGTTTTCCAGATGACCTCAGGCCTAATTGAATAAGGCAGACACACATACCACACGTAATCATGTTCATTATATGCATTATCGTCATTTAACGTGTATCACCCTTTCCCAAAGCATATGATAGTCAAGAGAGCTGGCTCTAAAATCTTACGGAACCAAGCCTTGTCAAAAACAAGATAGCTCTGTGAGCTTAATCAACTTTAAAATAAGACAAAGAATAGTTACTACCTCAAAAGGTAGTTGTAAGAGAACAATGCATGAAAATTATAACATCTGGTATACAGTAAACATTCATAAACATCACTATTATTTGCACTTTCTGAAAGCATTGTGGATGGGTTTATTAGCTAGACTTTGCTCCTTGGGCAAATTCAACTAATATTTTTCAAGTGCCTGTTTTATGTACAATGCTAAATTTTTTCATGTATGCTTTTTATTCCCCACAGCACTTTGGGGAATAAAAAGGTATTATTAATCCTATTTAAAAGTTAGGAAAATCAAAGCTGTGGTAGGATAACACAATGTGCCCTTTGTCACTTGACTGAGATGTTGTGAAGTTTTTTATTGGAGCTCAGGTCTTCTGGCTCCACAACACAGACACTTGCACTACATAGACAGTGCCCTATCCTTTAGCATACGTAGACTTTTACAGTCCACGGACAGTCAGGTGTTCTGATAAACCAGCTCTCCAAAAACAAGTCCTGATTTTTCACATTTGTTGATTTCTGTAAATACTCCCACCAAGGCCGATTGTAAGCTACCAACAACAGACTTTGTAAAATGTTTCTATACGTAACAATTGGCTCTCACTAGTTATTATTTTGGAATATGGTCACTTGTATTTCAAAGTTCCCACAAATGAGGAAGGTAAGTCTCAGTGCCATGCCTCTCTCTGCCTACCATTGGCTATGTTCTTTTGCTCTCTTGGCCTTCTTGACTTTCTCAAGATTTGTGGATGCAGCCTTGGAGCCCACCATGAGGGGCAGCAGCTAGGCCCGCACCTAGGAAGAGCAGACTGCAGATGAGAAGCAGGCAAACAGCAGAATGCAAGACAAGCTGACGAAAGCAATGACTGAGAGACAAGACCCGCAGCCAAGAGCAGGGGAGTCTGATTCCAGACACAAAGAGCAGGGCTAGGCAACTGAAGAGACGCAAGTAGCTAAGCAAAGGACGATCACGTGGAGTTGTCTAGGCACAGGCTGGGAAGCAGACAGATTGGAGCACAATCATTTTCCCCACCCCTTACTCACTGTGTGTCTGTGGGAGGTGTATTTAAATTCTCTTTGCCTCAGTTTCCTGTCCTACGAATGGGAGCAATGGTATCTTCATGTAAAGGATTAAATGATAGGAGAGAATCTATCATATACTAGCATTCAATAATATTAGGTTTTAAAAATTGGTCTTATTACTTGTAAGGAAACCAACTCTGCCTCAACCAGGGAAGATTATTTTTATTTTACTTTACCCTATTTTTAGGATGAGGTCCACAGATTTGAATCGACTGCCTTCCTCAGTACATGATGTGTTGTTGTCGCCCATCCATTTGTGGTCCTCTTTTTAAATTGTTTTCCACTTTATCTCTCACTCCAATCCTGCTCTCTTTCCCTCATAAGCATCTCCACTGCAGTGTTTAGTCTACTCACTTCTCCTACACACATAGGTTTGTTCAATTCCTTTGTATCTGGGGAAAACACATAGTATGGCTTTGGGGGAACTTTTAAAATTTATATAAATAATGTTACATCCATTTGCTAGGGCTGCCATAACAAAATACCACAGACTGAGAGGCTTAAACAACAGAAATTTATTTTCTTGCTCTTCTGTAACCTGGAAGTCCAAGATCAAGGTATTGGCAGGATCGGTTTCTTCTGAGGCCTCTCTCCTTGGTTTGTAGGTGGCCACCTTTTGAGTGCATTCCCATGTGGTCCTCCCTCTATCCATGAGTGCCCTGGGTGTCTCTCCGTGTGTTTACATTTCCCCTTCTTGTAAGTATTCCAGTTATATTGGATAAAAGTTCTATGTTTAGTCCATCCTAAAGTCTTCATTTTAACTTAGTTACCTTTTTAAAGACCTTACCTCCAAATATTATAACATTCTGAGGTACTAGGGGTTAGGGTATTCTTCAACATATGAATTTGGGGGAAAGGGAACAAAATCCAGCCCATAATAAGTATTGTGCTATTGTGGTAGATTGCTGCAGTCATGGCACCCAGTGAACCACATACCTCACTGGACCCAGGCCTTCATGCACCCTCTTTGTCTCTGAATCCAGGCTTGGCACAGAAGTTAATCTGGGCAATGGAACATTAGCAAACGTAATCCAAGCAAAGGCTTAATGATGTCTTGTGTACGGGGGTTTTCTCTCTCTTGCTGCTGGCAACTCTTCCACTACTGTGGGAAAGCCCACGCTAGCCTGCTGGTGGCTACAGCCCAAGGCCTCCCAAACATGAGGAGCCAATACCAATGTCCAGCTGGGTGGACGAGCCACCTTAGTCTACCCAGTAAAGCAGGTCGAACTTCCAACCAACTTCAGGGACATAAGTAAGCCCAGGAGAGACCACTAGAATTCCCTTGCTTAGCCCATCCCAAACTGTTGAGCAAATAAATAATTCTGTAAACCAATAAGTGTAGGATGGTTTATTAGCAGCAACAGAGGATGATAAAGCTCTGGATCTCATTCTGTTTCTGACTTTTTATCATTTAACATTATGTATTTGAGATGTTGCTATTTGTAGATCCGTTTCACTCCTCTTGGCTGCTATATGGCATTCTGTTGTACGCACATGTCATGTTTTACTTATCCATTCTTCTGTGGATGAACAGTTGGGCTGCCTCCAGTTTTTGGCTCTACAAACATTCTCATATACATATCTTTCTCTGCCTGCCTGAGAGTTTCTCTGGAAACACTATTCAAAAGAGAAATTGCTGCATTGCAGGGCATATGCACACTTAATTGCACTAAATATTGTCAGATTGGTCTTCAGAACAGCTGTAGCAATCTACACTCCTTTTAGAAGTAAGGGAGGACTGGTCAGGGGACTTTTATATGTTTCTTATTAGAACAGGAATCATTCCCTGATGGTTTCTAGCTTTAGATCTGCAAGAGAAAATAAGCGGAAATTCCTAGCTAGAATATGAGGAATAGTCCAGAAATCAAAGCCCAGATACTAACATAGGCAGAACTTAACACTCTCCTCTCTCCATTTCTCCTCTTCACTAGCCTTCCCTGGAATTGGTACACTGAGGGGTGGGGGTTGTTGTTGTTGTTATTTGCCTATTTTACTTATTGTACTCAGTTTTCTGCTATCCATTTCTAAACTTGAAATTTTGTGATTTTTAATATTTTCATTTCTCTATCGTAAAAAATCTAAAAAATAATCAGGATTTATTGGTAGCAGACAATTCTGTTGAAAAAATTTGTTCAAATTATCAATGTGGTTGAAAATACATGAAAATAAAAAACTGTTTTTGATAACACTAGAACATAATTATGTTATAATGTTAAAGGGAAATATCAGGATACAGAATATATGCAAAATAATTATTTAATAATGTTAAGAGGAAAGTATCATGATAAAGAACATTGTGCAATGCATAATCACTTGCTCCAGGCTATTTTCCATTACCCACTGCTGGGCCTCTGGTCCTAAGGCTTTGTGGTGCAAGAAGGCAGAAGTTCAGGCCCAAAGTCTGCCCAAAGTTGGAATTATTACAGGAGTTTTTTCCCTCATTAAGTATGACCCCTGAGGATAAGAGCAAGCCAGATAAAACCCATCTGCTATCCTCCTACACCACAGACATGCAAAGACTGGAATAGACCAGGAAATCTCAAACTTCTCAGGCACTCTGGAGGAAGGCCAGAGGTACATTCATCCTTGACCTCAGCGAATCTGACCAAATAATTTTCAAGGGCAATGACAAGAGTGTTGTCAGAGATAACCAGGCATACAAGGAAGCAAGACAGCATGAAAGAAAACAAGCAGAAGAAATAGACAGCTGAATTACTTGTTAATTATAAAACAACTATGATTATTATGTCTACAGAGGTCAAAGGCAAGTTTGAAAATATTCAGTAGTAGTAGAAAACTATAAAGCCTGATACAGTAGATTTGAAAAAACAAACAGAATGTCTAGATATAAAATACATAATAAAAGGATTTAAGAGCTCAATGGTTACATAGGACAACAGATTGGACACAGAAGAAGAGAGATCTGGAAAAAAGATGACACTTTCCAGATACAGTGCAAAGATTGATGAGAGACATATAAAGCTTACAGTGATTAGAGTCCCAGAAAAAGAAGAAAGAGACAATGGAAGGGGCAATATTTGAATAAATAATATCTGAGGCCAGGCATGGTAGCTCATATTCGTAACCCCAGCATGATGGGAGGCCAAGGTGAGAAGATCCCTTGAGGCTAGGAGTTCAAGACCAACCTGGGAAACATAGCGAGACACCATCTCTACAAATAATTTAAAAATTATCTGGGTGTAGTGATGTGTACCTATAGTTGTAGCTACTTGGGAGGCTGAGAAAAGAGGATTGCTTGAGCCCAAGAGTTTGAAGCTGCAGTAAGCTATGATCATGCCACTGCACACCAGTGTGGGCAACAGAGTGAAACCTTGTCTCAAATAATAATAATATCTAAGATCTCTTCAGAACTGATAAATGAAACTAATACACATATGCAGGCTCAGAACACTCAAGTAGGATAAATAAAAAGAAATCCATATCTATATGCATTATAGCCAAACTGTGACAAAAAGAAAAATGACCAAAAAAAATTTATAAAAAGGAATAAAAATAGATTAACCCTCAAGAAATTTATTAAGTTTTAATTTTTTATAAGTTAGGGATTCATGTGGTTATTTCTACGGTAACAGCTATCACAGTCAAGAAGAAAACAATACAATAAAAATCTGTTGTCTAGGTTAACAACGCTGGTACTGCCACACATGTAAACAGAAATTGAACAATTAATTGGATAGCAGATTGTAGGAGCCAGGTTTCTCATTGTTGGAGAAGGAATTTACAGATAAGGAAAGGAAGAGACTAGAACGATCCATGTGGTAATGAATTATAAATTTGGAGTTATTAATAAGAACTCGTGTTAAGCTTAATATAGATACCTACGATTGCATAATAGCAATATTTATAGATATGTGAATACCAGCTAATATACACACATACATTTCCTTGCTCTCTCAGCTAAGAGGGCCTAGAAGGAACAATAAACACACCTAGAGCCCAGATCTTGGTTTCTAATCCCGTTCTCCAAGAAAAGGAACCAGAGCTCCTTGGAGAAATGACTGATCCTAAGACTGAAATATACAAGATGAGCCTGGAGTACTTAGTAGTACCAGAAAGCAAAGAAATGCAAAAAAAAAAAAAATCCCACACATTCATAAAGACATGTCAAAGGGCCACATGACCCATCTGAAAGAGCACACAGTGGCCAAATGGAAAAGTGAGCAACAAAATTAAGTAGTATTAAAGCCAAAAATATAAAATAAATATCCATGAGTCAATATTGACATAAATACATAAGTTAATGAATGGGGAAGAAAAGACAAATCTGTGCAGAATTCTAAATAATTTGTGTAGATAATGTGCCCTAAAGGAGAGGGAGCATAACTCCTCACTCTTTAAATGTGGGCTGCACACAGTATCTTCCTGCCAAAGGGTACAGTATGCAGAGGAGGAAAAAAGCGTAACTTTACAGTGGAAAAACCCGGCAAACACTCCCTCAGCCTGGTGACCAAGGTCAGCATCGGCAGTCAGAAATCTTGCTAATGTCACGTACCTCTTGGACGATGAGAAAAAAAATCACCATTTGCCTCTGTGACTTTCCTCCAACAAAGCCATAACTCCAGTCTGATCATGAGAAAAACATCAAATAATTCCAGTACAAGGGGATCCTACAAAATACCCGACCAGCACTCCTCAAAACTGTCAAGATCATCAAAAACAGGGAAAGTCTGAAAAACTGTCACAGCCAAGAGGAGCCTAGGAAGACATGATGACTAAACGCAATGTGGTCCTGGATGGGATCCCAGAGGACAAAAGGACTTCAGGTAAAAACTGCAAGAAATGTGAATAAACATAGACTTTAGTTAATAATAATGTACCAATATTCGTTCATTAATTGTAACAAATGTGCCATGCTAATATGTTCCTAATAGGGGAAATTTCATGTGTGTGGGTGTAGCTTAAAGATACATGCAAAAGTAGCAACACTATACAGAAAAACTAAAAAAAAAAAAAACTAAAAAAATACAATAATTACCCAACGGGAAAGGAGAAGGTTATGATCAATTAGGTGTTTTCTGGGATGCCCACAATGTTGTATTTTCTGACTGGAATGAGTAATAAATTGGTATTAAAACAAGTATTTTGTTTAGTAACATTCTTAAATTTTATTACTGTGTGTTAACTCATACATATCGGTTTTATGTTCTTTCATCACCATAAAAATGTAAAACACAAAAAGAGTAGAATGACATACACTGGAATAATAAAAGAGATTGTCTCCAAGTGATAAAATTATGGATTTTTTCTTTTTTCTATCTCTTAAAATATTTTTTAATTTTTCTGCAATGAATATAAATGTTATTTATAATAATCTGAGAAGAACAAATTCTACTTATTAAAGAAGGAAAAGAAAGCAGACTTTCAAAGAGTATTTACCCAAGAATAGCCTTTCTCTTCCCATCTGCAGCTTTATGTTGTGCTAAAAGGTGACTAGAGATATACCAGTTATGATCACTTAATTGCATACCAAATGGAAATGTAAGGTAGAGCATAAAGCCTGAAAAATCTGGAAATGTTATATTATACTTTTCTATAAGTCATTTTAATGTTTTAAAAATTGTTTTCATAATTCCCAGTTTGGAAATAAGCTAACAAACAACAAAAATACAATGACTTTGGAGAAGACACAATGACCCACAGAAAAGATGGCAAAAAGTTGCTTATCATTTAGCAGCCTCCATTTAGAAGCAATTAAGCATCTGGCCTTGTGCTTTCATTTGTGATGTCAAATACCAGAGGGGAAATTATATGTGAAATAGACAACAGCCTCAGCCTGATTTTGTGCAGGCATTTCAAGGGAGCCACTCCATGAGATGTTTATCCTTAGAGAAGTCCAATGTCGGAGAAGCTTTTTGATTATGTGTGACTTTCTGCAAGTCACATAGGCCTCTCTGGGCCTCAGTGTCCTCATCTGTAAAATGAGAGTTTGAAAGAAATTACCTCTAAGGACCCTCCTGGCATTAAAATCCTGTGTCTGAAACCTATTCCAACAGACAGGATAGATCTTATGAAAAATCAATGGCGTAGATAATAGCATTGAATATTCCATAACATTTTTACCTACAAAATGCTTTTTAATATGTTTGTTTTATTCTCGACAACTTCTATTTTCAGGAGAAGTAGAAATATCTTTATACCTATCATGAAATGAGAAAACTGAGATGAAGTGGATATTGACATGAAGCAGTACATAGTGCACAATTTCATTCTGAAAACACGGGGCCTGGCATTATGTAGTTGTGGGCTCTTGAGCATGCTGGCTCTCGAGGCCTTGTTTTTGTTTTTTTCATCTGTAAAATGAACAGGTTGAACTGGACTAGATGATCTCTATGATTCTCTTACGACTACAAGAAATTTGCAGTCTAGTAAGCAAAGGTGCTTGGGCCAAAAGCAAGGTCTCCCGATTATGAAAATGGCCTTTTCCTAATTGAAAATAGGAAAATATGTCTCAGAAACCTTTGCTGCATGTGAAAATGGCCTAGAGGTCACTTAATTGGACACTACCTGTGTCCCCACCAACCAACATAGTACACCCAAGTCTTTTCTGTAACTATCAGTGAACTAAGTCTAAGGAGTCTGTGTTCTAATTCCAGCTCATGATCTGTAGACTTCAGTTTCTTAATCTGTAACACTAAGGACCTTAAAATACCACATGGACTATGGAAGGCCTTGCTTGAGAGCACTGTTACACCCTCTCAGTGTTTTACAAGGCAATGCAACCAGGTGGGTGTCATTCTTGGCAACCACATGGCAGCTCAGCCAGAATATTTCCTGCATTTGCATTACCTGTACCTCAGCCCTCCCCTTAGGCATTGCAGTCCAGGTGACTTTGATGCTGCTGACCCAGGGATCACACTTTGGGATGCTCACCACTCTGAAAGGTATACTTGTCCAGGGGTATGCTGACTTAATAAGTAGCCAGTTTTTCCAACTGAATGCAATCTGGACCCTTTTACTTTTCATCTGTCTTAACTCATTTTCTGTTGCTATAACTAAATGCCTGATACTGGGTAATTAAAAGAAAAGAGATTCATTTCTTACGGTTCTAGAGGCTAGGAAGTCCAAGGGCTTGGCATAGGCATCTGCTTGGCCTCTGTTGAGGGCCTCGTGCTGTGTTGTAACACAGTGGAAGGCGTCACAGGGTGAGAGGGGCATACTGAAAGCCCAACTGGCTTTTATAACAGCCCCACTCTTGAGCTAACTAACCTACTTCAATGGTAATCCATTAATCCATTAATCTATAAATGGATTTATCCATTCATTGAGCCCTCATGACTCAATCACCTCTTAAAGGCTCTACCTCTTAATACTGCTACATTGGGGACTAAGTTTCAAAGTGAGTTTCAAAGAGAACAAACATTTAAACCATAGCATTGTACATCCTTTCTGGCTCTGCCCTCTGGTACGATTTTGAGGGAGTCTGCCCATGCTCCACTTGACTGCCCTTCAGATAGTCGAACATGATTGTCCTGCCCACGCTCATCCCTATGGTCACTTCCAAGCAGGATACCATAAAAAGTTATCTGGGCAAAATACAAACCATTTTCTCTGCTATTGTGGAACAGTAGTGATTTGCCATGTTAATAACAGCAATTGTGTTAAGAAATAAAATAAACATGAAGTCATGAAACTAGTTCATGTGGTTCTTAAACTTCTCCAAATTCCAGGACAGATTACAAAACAGTCATTAAGCCACATTCTCCATTGCATTATTATGTTATCTGTTAATTTGAATATATCTCCTCTTCCCAGTTTGATTATATAGGTTCAAATCCAAGCTCCACCACTAGTTTTATCTCTTGTCCATGGGCAAATTTTCAAATTCTTTATCCTCATTTTTCTAAGTTTTGAGGATCAAAATGAGTACACACACACACACACACACACACACACACACACGACAGAACAGTGCCTACACACAATAAACCCTATATGTGTTTGCTATTATCATAAGTTGCTTATGGAAAAGAATAATGTAAATAGATGTATTTTAAATGAATGCTTGATCAATAAAGACATTGATTTCTCTAAGTAATTAAATCCAATTAATAACAGAGGCTAATAGATCATAGATTAAAAATCTACAACTACTCACTTCCTAGGAAAATAAATGGACTTAATTAGCAAAACTAATGAATTCAGAGTTTGCTTAGCAAATGGTTTATAAATAATTGACAAGTTTCTTCTTTTCTTGCCTGTTTTTCATCTTCTGAACAAATTCACCTTTCTTCTGAGACCCACGTCCAGCCGTATTGATGCCATGTGAGCCCTGTGAGTGGGGCACCTGTCCCGAGATAAGCCAACCAGAGTGCTGGCATGGTAACCTTGGAACCAGAACCAAGAAAGAAAGTCACTCCTCGAGTGGTTTACTGTGGGATGGGAAACCCAGACTCTATTCTTGTCTTCTGTGACATAGACTAGAAAGATGAAAGAAACCTTTATAAAAAGGAAAAGAAAGACACAGGTATGTAAAGAGAATCAGAGATGAAAGAAATAGAAAATAAATTCTGAGCTCTTCTGAGTTCCTGATCCAGGAGTCCTGAGAATTACTCCTATTTGAGTTCTTGGGTTCTGTCAGACACTCCAGTATCTGTAAAGTAAATCTCTCTTTTGCTTAACTTAACAATGTTATTTTCTTCCACTTGGACCTAAATGCTCACAAATAATACTATATCCGCCCAAGGCAGCTACTCTGAAAGTTATCATTCGTTTAGGTGTAATTAAGGCTATCCCCACAACTCTCTAACAGACTTAGGTTTTAAAACGACAAGTAAAAAACAGAGACATAAAAGTGTTTCTCTGAGATGTAATATAGCCAAGAGTGTTCAGTTGTCAAAAAGGAAAATAAGAGAAGATTCTGTGAAATGGCAGGAGGTCACAGTCTGAATCTTATACAAGGCCCACAATTCGTAGGAATAGGAATTAATGAAAGAGACAAGTTTAGTCCAGACATAACCAGGCTCGTTCCCCAGTTCAGCTCTGAAAATCTGGCTTCAGGATTAAAAAAAAAAAAAAAATCTCAGCTTTCAATGAGTTCCGTAAATTGAAGACCTGCCCTGTCATTTGAGGGCAGCCAGACTGTAGTGGACAACCTTGATTGGGGTGGGGAGAGAAAGAGAGAAGAGAGAAAAAAGATGAATAAAAAAGACCAGGTCTCACTTTAGATCTTCTTAAGAAGTCTTAAGCCTCATTTCCACTATCTTGACAAAGCAATCAGAAGACAAGCCTCCGGGGTTGGACAGTGACAGATGAGGAAGATTCCCAGGCCAGGCACAGAGCTGTTCCCAAGAGTGGCACAGTGTCATCCCTGTATGTAGCCAAGGTTATGCTATTTTCTTCATTGTCTAGAGCAGTGTCAGATGCTGCCCTAACAGGCATTCCCTAGAACTGGCAAACTATACTCTGGATGTAAGATTATCTCCTTATCTCAAAAGACAATTTACCTAATCAGGAAGTCTGGCCATGCAGGTCGTAGCTATAATTAATATTATGCCTGGTACAAATACGGCTTCAGACTTCAATTTCCAAAGGGAAAACAGGGCAGCCCATCTGCCCTGGCCGATACCTCCTATCTCTTAGCCGCAACTGATTGAGGACCTGAACCTGAAGCCAGGCTGCAGAGGGAAATGTTCGAGAAAATGCAGAAGTAGCAAAGCTTCTGCCTCATCAAGGCCTTCTGTGTCTGGAACTTGCTGTGAGCCCCGTGGCCTATAAATGAGACTTTGGACATAATATCGCCCTTCAGCTTCCATTATGATAGACACCCTGCGCTCATTTATCACCCGCTCTGTTGGATCACCGCCTTCACAAGTTTGACTTCCATCAATTTCTTTGAATTGGCCTCTGTAGGGTGTGAAAATGCAAAATTTCCCACAAAGTGAGGGGGGAGAGAGAGAGAGAGAGACAGAGAGAGAATGCACTACCCTCCAAAGAAAGCATCCAAATGGAGAGGGGGAAAGGGAGATGGTGAGATGTCACTTCCCTCTAGTTGAGTCCCCCAGAAGGTACATTTGCTTATCTCAATCAGAAAAAAAAAAAAAAGAAACATATTTCCCTGTGACTTTCTTGATAGAACTGTTGAAGTGGGTAGAACAGGGGCTGGTTTGTAACCTAAGACGCATGTAAATAGGAAGTTATAGTTACTTTTTTTATTCACCCATCCTATAAGAGTTCTCCTGTTTAGCTGATCAATCCTGGCTTGAAAGTTATGTTCCTTCAGAGAAGAGACTGGGAAACAAGTCCATGAACATTTATATACTATCACTATAATTATGGGCCGGCATTCTTGGGTCCCTGTTTCCTAAAATCAAGGCCAAAGTCCCAGCTCTACCACTACCACTTCCATGGCCTTGGACAAGTCACCAAAGCTCTCTAAGCTTGCCTATTCTCATTAAAAAAAAAAAAAAAAAGGACTAATGCCTACCTGGTCTACCCGAAAGACGGTGCTGCTTCGTTCTCATCCATTCAGTCTCTCAACAGGCCATCGTAACTCAACGTAATCACCGCAGTAAACAGGTTTGCATGAAATTTTGTGGTGTAAAGAGGAAGCAATTGATTCCGTCTGGAGGAATTGTGGCGAGCTGCTCAGGGAAGGCAAACTGAAGCTTGGAGGACTCATCATGTCTACCATGAACAGGGATTAACATGAGAAAAGGGAGGAAATCGCAAGAGCCAAGTTCAGAGGAGGAGACCTGGGCTCCTTGGAAAGAACCTCCCACGAGGGGACTGTGGGAGCAGAGACTGGAGGGATTGGGCCCAGACTGTGCACACTGGGAATCAAGTGAGCAACTGCATCGGGAAGCACTTCCTGCATTAAACGTGAATGTGAACGTCTGCTATTACTATTACTTCTCTCCTCTTTCCTTCCCTAATCTTTGTAAGTGCTGCTGAGAATGCCAAACTCCCCATCACAGTTTCAAAAAGGGATGCTTTGCAGCCTTCAGACCTGAGCTTGAAACTGGGTTCTGAATATGTGTCACGTGACACGTTATAGAACCGAAATTTCCCCACCTTTAACCTAGGGATAACAGTGCCTACTCTGCAAAAAAAAATCTTATGGACATTAGAGATAATTTATATAAAATGCCTGGCATATTCCAGGTGGTCAATCCATGGTAGCTATTAACATATTTTTATTGGAGATAATGCATTTGAAGTGCCAAGATCAATGCCTGGCACAGAGGAGATGTTAACAAATCCCCATCGTTTGCCTTGGAGGCGAGAAGGGCAGTTTCTTGATTAGCATTATTTGAGAAGGGTTCAGAATTCTGCTTCCTCCAGCAATCCTCCTCATCTGAAATTCCCACTCTCAGTCATCCAGTGGGTTATAGAAAAACTTTTTCAAAGCAGATTTTCAGGGAAAATATCTGTATGGTCTGAATATGTATTAGGAACACACGCATGCACACAAGCATATACAAACAGCCATAAAGCATTTTCCGGACTTATATGACCATAGAACAATGACCTCCACAGAGCCAAACTCAGTTGGGGAAAAGGCAGGTTAGGGCTTTCTCTGCAGGAGGTCACTGTTAACATTCAGTTAACATCAGGCTTATCCAAGAGGAAATAAAACTTGAACATCTTTCTACTAACAGAAGCAGTAGTGATAATAACATCTACAATTCAGTGTCCTATGTTAGAATGTTACACGCATTATCTCATTTAATCGATGTTCATTAAGATCTTAAGATCATAAAAGCCACACTTACATGACACTACACTTTACATAGTTTACGTAGCTCTTTATATAATTTCTTAACTGTCGAAACAACCCTGTGAGATAGGTGCCATTATTATTCCCATAGGAAAGGAAGCTAATGCACAGAGAGGGGAAATGATTTGCAAGGTGCCAACATCTGAGTGGCCAAGCCAGGTGCCGAGCCCAGGCAGCTGGCTGCAGAGCCGAGCTCTTCATCACTCATCATTTAGACACCTTTTCAGGGACCCCTCGCTGGGTGTGCAGAGTGAGGCTCAGAGACGGAAGAGAGAGACTTTTCACAGGGAAATAAAAGATGCTAACGAAAAATGTGATGGATACTCAGATCATTCTCTGAGACTCTCCCGAACAAGAAATTCCTGGGTAAACC
The DNA here is from genome assembly GCA_963575035.1 of Avahi laniger. NCBI lineage: Eukaryota > Metazoa > Chordata > Mammalia > Primates > Indriidae > Avahi > Avahi laniger. Next base: position 46,540 of record CAUYSK010055969.1, read on the forward strand.
TAAGACATGACATCACCACTTCTGGAGAATTGGTAGACAGTTTAAGGCACAGAGTGAGCTAGTGTCACCTGCAGAGGACCCTGGGCAATTCACAAGGAAATGTTGGTTAGACGACCCTAAACAAAAGGTTTCTTCACTGCCTGAACTAAACTCTTAGTTTGACATGGATCCTCTTGAGTCTGGCCATAGAACTAGTCTCAGCAACAGTGGCTTGCCATCTGGTCCCCAAAGAGACCAACAGCTTGATGCCAAAACCTTCCCTAATTGGACTAAACCTGCCCAGGTAGCAGGACTCACCTGTTGCTCATTGCCCTGCGTGAGCCACGTCTTCCAATTCTTGGAACCAATTCTAGGTCCGTTTTGCTTACCGTTTTTAAATGTAAAATACATCTCCTTCATCTAATTTACAAAGCGACAGATTCGGTCCTATATCTGGCTCAAATATTTTAGACCACAAAATCAAATGGGCGGAGCCGGAGACCAGTGCCCTGTGTTACTGACACCGACAGCACCTGCAGATGACTTTGTTTTCCCTCCCACGGCAGCAGTCACACTAACACAGCACAGAGGACTTTATTACTTTTCCAGCACGCTAGCTTGTCTTCTCAGGGAAGAGAGGATTTATTAGGAACTCGAGAGCCCCCACACTCTAAGATTCTCCCCACCATCACTCAACAGGTACCAATGCTCCGAAACCAACAGGACATCAGCTCAGGTAACAGATGCTCAGCCTGGAGGCCTCCAAACCTCTCCATGAAACAGTTTACTTCATTATGGCCCAACAACATGACAAACTATCACACAACCACAAGGAAAAACAGCGTAGAAGTTTAAGATAATGTTTGATAGAAGAACATTTGAAATAGCAAAATTCAGAACGGCTGTATACTCTCGATGCGACTATGCAAAAAATATTTATGCAAGTGGAACATAATAGACAACATAATAGGAAAATAAGAGGCAAAAATCCATTATTGTACTAGTGTGTTTGGACAAGAATGTTTAAATTATTTCGTACTTTTTTTCTTTTTTTATTATTTCAAAATATTAGGGGCGTACAAATGTTTTTGGTTACATGGATTGCTTTTGTTATGCTTGAGTCAGGGTTATAAGGGTATCCATCACCCAAAGAGTGTTCATTGTACCCATTAGGTAGGTTTTCACCCATCACTGCCTCTCCCCTCCCCCCTGCTTGATTTCCACCGAATTTTATTTCCCTCTGTGCACATGTGTGCTCATCAGTTAGTTCCAATTCAATAACAAGTACATGTGGTGTTTGTTTTTTCATTCTTTAGGTACTTCACTTAGAATAACAATCTCTGGTTCCATCCAAATTATTGCAAAAGGCCTTAATTCATCCTTCTTCATGGCTGAGTAGTATTCCATAGTATACATATACCACATTTTGTTAATCCACCCATGAATTGATGGGTTGATTCTGTATCTTTGAAATTGCGAATTGTGCTGCAATAAACATTTGAGTGCAGGTGACTTTCTGACAAAATGACTTCTTTTCCTTTGGGTAAATACCCAGTAGTGGGATTGCTGGATTAAATGGTAATTTACTTTTAGTTCTTTGAGGAATCTCCATACTGTTATCCACAGTGGTTGTACTAATTTGCAGTCCCACCAACAGTGTACAAGCATTCCTTTCTCTCTGCATCCACGCCAGCATCTACTGTTTTTGGACTTTTTTTCATACTTTTTTTATCAGTTTGACTAACATGGCTTTTGTAAGGGAAAAAAATTAGTAATCATTGATTATGTATGACATGTCAAGGGATATACATTAAATATTACAATTAACCTTTACAACAAAATTACAAAATGTATAGTATTATATTATCTTCTTCTGTTAGTACAAAGTAACTTGCTAGTAGATGGGTACAATAGACCAAGTTATGGTTCCAAATCTTTATTTCCTCCCCAGTAATAGGATCACCCAACCGTACCTGTTGCCATGTAAATCTGCAGTGCCCCTTTGACTGTGGGTTTAGCTATGAGTCTTGTTTTGGCTGAAGCGATGTTAGGAGATGGGATGCAAACAGAGGCTTAGAATGTGCTTTCGCAGTTGGACCTGCTCTCTTGTCCCTCTGCCATCACCAGAGGAGTCTTCTGGTTCCAAGAAGATACATGAGACAGAGCCACCCCCCTGGGCTAAGCCTAGATTAGTCTACCCCCGCCCACACCACCCCACATGTTTAGACACATGAGCTAAACTGGTCCTGATTGTTGTACACCACCGAAATGTTGCAACTGGTTGTTGTTCAGCACTATGGTGGTCAAGGTCAACTGAAACAGTGACTAAGTTAGAATTCAAACCTAGAACCCCAAAATCCAGTCTTTTTTTCTGTGCAGTACTGTCACAGTCTGAAACTTTTTCAAAATCACTCTCGTTACATGGGAAATTGGGCTAAACTAAATTTGATATTAACAAGATAATTTTTATCATTCTTTCTTTTTTCCCACAGTGACTTCCCACACCTTAATATTCCAATTGGGCTTGTCCATGCCCTCCAAATGACAATAAAGTCTATTAAACCTGTTCTAAATCAAGTCTTGTTCTGGTCTTCTAAAATTGGGCTAGAGACGGTTGAGAATAAATTTAACATGGAATATTTGCTGTTATATAAACAGAATTATAGTTGTTGAAAATCTAGCAGGGAAATCGTTGAATAGGAAAATAGCTAAATAAATTGTGATGCATCTAAACAGTGGAATATTATCATTTTATATATAAAAAACTAAATATGCATGTGCACATTTGCTTATTTTTGCATGCACATAGAGAAAATTATGGAAGAATACACATCAAACTGTTATATTGGTTACCTCAGGGTGGGGAGGGAGCACGGTTATAGGTGAAAGTTTATCAGCATTTGCTCTATACATTTTTATACTGTTTCACTTGTTACAATCTTAGGTAACTTTGCATCCATTATTTCTTTAAATGTTTTTTCTTATCCCTTCTCTCTCTCCTCTCCTTCTGTACTCCCATTGTATACACGTTGGTGTGCTTGATGGTCTCCCACATTTTTCCAAGGTTCTGTCCATTCTTTGCCATTCTTTTTTCTCTTGATTCTTCCTCTTGCACAGTCCTATAAATCTGTCTTCAAGTTTGTTCATTCTCTTTTCTGCTACTTCAAATCAACTGTTGAGCCACTCTGGTAAATGCTTTATTTCAGTCCTGTACTTTTCAACCCCAGAATTTCCATTTGGTTTTGTTTTATAATTTCTATTTCCTTATTAATATTGTCATTTGATGCAACATTGTCACCCCATTTTCCCTTGCTTCTTGATCACAGTTTCCTTTAGTTCTGTGAACATATTATATAATAGCTATTTTCACTTCTTTTGCTATTAAATATGACATCTGGTCACTCTCACAAGCACTCTCATTTTTTTTCTAGTGTATGGGTCATATTTTGCTGTTTTTTTATATGCTTGATTTTTTTTTTTTGGAAACTAGACACGTTAGATAATATATTGTAGCAGCTCTGGGTACAAGCATTCCCCTCCAAGACTTGGCTTTTGTTATTTGCATACTTTTCAGTGACTGGCTGGATTTTAGTGAAGTCTATTTTACTGAAGTCCCAATGGCCCTGGAGAGGTGCTTAAAAAGTATACAGGCTTAAATGTAAATGCAAATTAAAACCACACTGAAATATCACGAAACCCTGTTTCAATAGCTAGCATATAAAAGAGAAGCAGTACCAAGAGTTGATGAGGATATGGAACAACAGAACTGTAGGTGAGAATGCAAACTGGTGCAACCACTTTGCTTGGCAGTAGCTGTTAATATTAAAGCTGAGGGCAGGCTGATTCTAAAACCCAGCAATTCCATTCTGACATATATACCCCTCTGAAATGCTTATGCATCTCCACCAGAACACCTGCACATGTTCATAGCAACACCGCTTATGAAAGCCAAAAATTAGAAATGACCCCAAAACCTGCTGCTCCCCAGAAAGCGGCGCTATCATGCAGGACATTCATTAGGGAGCTCTCAGAATCATCGCCCATCGGGGAGGGAAGGAAGCAGGATTGGGCAAAAAGAGAAGTTGGGCTGCACAGGGAGCCCTGAAGCTGGGATAGTGCTTCCGAGTTGTGCCAAGTTGGGGTGAGGGGCCAGGCCTTCCTGCGCCCACATGCCGACCAGCATTGCCTGTGGGCTGCAGCAGCAAAGGAGCCTAGGCAAGGCAGCTCCACCGAGCAGAATGTGTCCTGTCCTGAAGAGGGAATCTGGGCGGGGCTGATTCATGCAGGATAGAAAGAATAAATAAGTATATTCACCCAGTAAATAAACTGAGGTAAATTCGACCAAGGACATACAACAGAGAAGAAGCAACCCCAGCCACACACGCTGACGAGGATGTGAAGCGTAGTGGAAGGAGAGCATGTGGCGGGTTCCCTGTGTACAAAGCTCAGAAGCAGAGCAGACAGCAAATGCACGATGGGGATGGTGGGTGCTGGGGGGACAAGGTGGGAGGGACCCCAGGGCAGCTGCTAAGAGTCCATCTTGATCTGCGCTCAGAGGCCGCCGCTGTGACCAATGTGGAAAGCCAATGAGCTGCGCACACGAGACGTGTGCCCTTTTCGGAGTGTACTTTATACTTCGAGTCGAAGTTTTTTAAAAATAGAAAAATAGGAGCAGTCTCCGTTGAGTTGGAAAAAGAGGGAGCAATAGAGAGAGAGGAATCCACAGTGAATTAGCCCCGAACCGTGTGCAGCATAAGCAAACGATTATTGGGATTTTGCGGCCTGGAGGAAGGAAGACATTGCATTTGCGTTTCTTCTCTCCTCCGTCAGATTTCCCGGGGGCTAGGCCTGTGACGAAGGAGAAGGGAGAGTGTAAACAGGGAGAATTAGAGTCGTCCAGGTGACCCTTCATCCTCATCGCCCTTCCTTTCCTTATCTCTCCGCGGTTGGGGCATGTTGGGGGCCCGGCGGGCCCAGAAGAGGCAGGGCAGGTGCAGATTCGGAGGTGGATTAGGGAGAATGATGAAGAGAGTCTCCCCACTGTCCAGCTCATCCCTCCTAGCTCCACAAAGGTAGCCCCGTTGCAGGGGACATTACATTTATGCTGCACAGACACCCCAGAGATACCTGCTAAATCAAACGTCACCATAGAGCCGATTCCCGGGTTTCTTTAGAATTGCTGTGTTCCGTCATTGCTCCTTTAATCTGACATTACTAAAGATAACTCTGCTTTGTTTGGCTAAAACGCATCTGGAGTACAGCATCTTAAAAGAGAATGTGCCCAGATGGTAGAGGTATTTAAGGAAATACAGTTTTCCAATCTGGGAATTTGTAACCCCCTCTGATTTTATTTGTATAAATTTTCAAGCCTCCTTGATGCTCTTACACACTGTTCAAGTCGCCCAGGGAGTTGTGTAGTGTAGTCATGGCAACCACAAAGCTACACACACTTGCACAGACACACGTACACGCACGCACACTCCACACGCTTCACCCACCTGCCGTAACTCAAACTCCAATCATCGTTTGTATCCTGAAAATGAGCTTAAAATAACAAATACCAAAGTTTCGCAAACCTCCACATGTTGTGTTTTTGTCACTGCGTCTAATTACTGTTCACACCAAAGGTAAAAAATATATAAATCGAATTCAGTGGCAGATTGCTACGGTTGAGGACTTCCTTTTTAATAGACAGGAGAATGAGAACAGGTGCCTTCCCCGATCTGCTAGAAGGAGAGTTGAAATTGGAGGTGACTTTAAAGATGAGTCCTTCCTGATTGCTTTCCCTTGCCTTGTAGTAATAATTATTCTTGGCTAATAATGTTGGTTTTTAAGGCAGGTAATTAGTGCTTCCAATGCTGTAATTGAATTTCCTGAAAGCAAAGAGCTGCCTTCTACAATCCAGGTCCCCATTATCTGACCAAGAACTGAATCGCAAACTCCCAGAGGCAATAATCCCTCTGTACTCGCATTAGTCAGGCCACACCTGGGTTGGGGCGGCCAGTTCTCAGGAGACTGGTTTCAGGGGACTATTAATGAATAGATCCACACTCAGGGGCAGGAGACCAAGGCAGTGGGCAGATCTGTAAACCGAGTCTTAAAAAGCAGCCCTGGAGAAATAGGAAGTCTTTGGTCTGGTCTGGAGAAGAGCATGGAATTTTAAATCCCAAAGTCTGTGTTCTATGTGAAATAACCTCTGAAGAGAAGAACTTCTGAAAAAGCAGTATCACTAACCTGGGAGGTACCTGCCCTAGGTTTTTGCCACCCTGCAAAGAAAAGGATGGGGAAAGTCTCCCTGTTTGTTCTGAGAACCTCTCTTCCCACTGCTCCTTGCAGTGAAGTGGCGAGTTCAAGAAGCCCTCCAGCGCGAAGCGATTCCCATCTTCTTCTCACTCTCTTGGTCTGTTGTTTGTCTAGCCTGGGTGCCCAGGAAGAGTCTGAGAGAAACGTTTACGGGAGAGTCGTTTCTTTGGGAAGTGATTCCAGGCAGCAAGGCTGAGGACAGAGAGTAGGAAGGAAAGCCAACGCCAGATGCACTCGCATCATCTAACCGGACCTTGCTCTGGGGCCACTAAAGTCTCGTGGAATCACCTGGGAAGTCATGACCGCATCTCTGAATCACCTGCCCGGGGTACAGATGAGGAAGGCATGTATCCACCGGCTCCTGTCCACTGCTGGTCCAGGCTTAGCCCACGGAGCATAAGCTCCCCTCCAGTGCACAGCTGAGCAGCTCTCTGACAGTGCCACAGTGTGTGACAGACCCCCCGAGGCCGGCATCGAGAGGCCCACGCTGCAGGAAGCTGGTCAGAGCCTGTGGGGACTGACTGCCCAGGAGCAGCCATTGAAACGAGAGGCCAGGCCGAGAGGATGGGAGAATAAGTGACAAAGTAGGGCTGGGAGTAGGCAACACTGTCCTGGAAGTCTAGGTCATTTCTGGGTGGTACAGTAAAGACCTGCCTGGCCATTTCTGACCCAGCATACAATTTCCCGCTCTAGATTCTTCTCCCATCATGGCATTGTGAGTGATTTGCACCCCGCTGAAACTCTGCCGGCATCCTCAGACACACACTGTCTCCCTCTGACCTGCTGGGATGCATGGTGCTGACCTGAGCCGTGATCTAAGATTCTGCGCTTTTTCATTTTGGGGAATGGAGGAATCGGCGTCTCTGAACACACTGTCCTTCTGGACTCCTAGAGTGTCTCAGGATGACTTCTTCCTTGCTTCTGTGTGCACCACCTGCTGTGTGTCCCCTTCTGACCTGGCCTCGTTCTGTGTCCTGGCCTCTTCACCTTCCGAGTTCTTCTGTCCTTGTCATCTAAGTCACTCTCATTCTCTTCTCTTTATCTTCTTTCCTTTGGGCTTCCCTGGGGGAAATCCTACATGCAGTGTAAATTAGATCTGAGAATTCCGTGCAAACGCAATATTGATTTTTTAAGCAAGATTATGTAAATTACAGGTAATCTATTATTTTTCTTGCTGAAATTCCTTTAAATTTCTTCGTAATTTTTTATGAAGTTGAAGTTCTTTAATCTGAGACAGCCCTAAAAGTAAATACATAAAGATAAATCATGAAGACATGACTCTAAACTATTCTATTGGTGTCTCAGCCATTACATTCAGACTCAATGAGGACTTAATACCAGAATTTTGGAAGGGATGTAATTCCTGCTAAACTTCACCCAGTCTCTCTGCATTTCCTTTCTATGGAGGAAAGCCCAGTTTCCTTCATTCTTTATATAGCTTGTGGTTTTCAGTAAACTGGGTCACATTTACAGTAATCACCCATGTTTCTTAGCAGTTTCTCCAGGCTGTTAATGTAGGATTGCTAATTGCATTAAGAGTTTTACCTGGTCATTTCTGGATGCCCATAAGAGGTGCCACATGTTTGCCTATAAATGTTTTCCCTGTGTTCTTCTGCCCGCTTCCATTCCCTCATATTGACGTTAGTGTTCCCGCAAAGGTGGTCTTTCCACATCACCACCATTGCTGAGGCTCTCACACAGGACTCCGGGGCAAGTCCAGGGAGGGGGTCCAGCGACTGATCTCCGCAGCGATGTTGCCTTCCCCACCTCTCGTCCCCAGGCATTGCACACACACCTGCTCTCTGCTCTTCTCCAGCCAAAAAGAATTGTCATGCAAAACCAGTGCCAGGAAGGTCCATTTCAGGAAACGTGCCAGGACTCACACTCAGATAATTTCCAGGTTCCTCATCCATCTGTCTTTTTTCTATGGTCTCCTGATCCTGCATGCTCATCTTAGGTGTGGAACATTCTGGAAGTGACAAAGTCCCTCCAGGCCAGGTTTAGAGTACCCTCTCTAGAGGTGCCTTTTCTACGTATTTGGCTCCAGGGAGAAACGTTTGTATTGAATAGATGAAACATGAAACATTTTCCTCCGCAGAACTGCAGATTCAAGGAAAGACAGGCGGAGAGGCAACTAACACTTACGGACAACAGATGAGCAAAAGGAGGCTCAGGTGTCTCCGCACCTGCCCAAGCCGACCCAGGTGGAACCAGGATTTGAACCCAGGATTATTCTAACTGCCTCTCCCCCGCACCACCACCAACCCTGCAGCAGGCTGCTTCCTGGTCTCTCTGATTACCTTCTTTTAGTCTCCACTGACTTGGCTAAATGCAGTTTTCTGTCACTATTTTGTTGGTTTCACAGTTAAGACTTGAATATAAGGCTAAACTTCATTTTCTCTGTGGATACTTCATTTCTCTTTTCTCCTTAAGTCAGCGCTGAGCCCAGATTGTCTTCCACACCGTCACACTTACGGATCACCTGCTGCTCATCCCCTCCTCGGAAGCCACAGGTGGCATTAGCAAAGCACTGCATATCCTGCCACGGGTCTCAGAGTGGACACAGCTCACACCACATGCACTCTTTTTCTCGTGTCCTACCAAGACTCACAGAGGAAATTCCATGTCTGTGTTTTGCTTTCTGCGCATTCCCAGGTGATATTGTTCTTACGGTAGAGAGTCAAAACTTGAAGGGACCCTGCAGCTATTCTGTCTGCCTGTTCTATTTTAAAGACGGGGAAATTGAAGCTAAACAACCAGCCCAGGATGTAGCCGCCTTTCCCTCAATCACACAATTAGGGCTGGAGCCAAAAGCTCAGGGCTCCCAAGCTGAGCTTCTCCTAGCGTATCTGACTGCCTTTGCGTGGGTCGGTTGTGCTGGAAAGATCCGTTTCCCTAAGTTCAGCTAGGGCAGTGGCTACCTGTTTTAAATACAGTTAACGTCAAGAGCTTCCTCCCATACAGGGAAGAGTTCAGTGTTTGAGTAGACGTGAATACACAAACCACCACTCACCTCCGCTTTCTTGTTCATTATTCTCACAGATTTCCAGGCACACCCAGAGGTTTTTGCCCATATGAAATGATCCAGCAACAGTTAATGGCGAAGGCCTAGTTAAATAAGCAAGTGTTAAAAGCCCGCTATCCGCTAAGATGGGCCAGGGTGTTTCCACACAGGTGTTGCGTAAGTGATTGCTGAATCTACAATTGCCCTAAGGGCGATAGGAAAGTCTCCCTATTTCAGACCTCAGCACCTTGTAAAGTGCTGAAGGACATCCCAGGCCCTCCAGCAAATGTCTTCTGGAATCATCTCCACCTTCGATGCATCCTAAAGAACAGAGAGGGAAGTACTCGGTGCTTCTCAAAAGCTGTCTCTTTCCACTTGACAGAGACAGGGAGGACTCTCCAGCCTTCGAGCAGAGACCTGGTTTGCATCTTCAAGGTAGCTACTGCCCTCTCGTGTTTGATTAGGAACAAAGCAAAAAGTATACCTGGTAGAATCTAAACCCAACTTTACAAAGTTTTGCAATTAGTGATGTCTCAGCAGCCTTGATAGGTAATTGGAGAACACCGCCAGGAAATGATATTGCACTGAGGTTGGCTTTTTGTGGCTCCCGAGGTTTCTATTCAGCCAATTCACACCGTACTTCCAATCTCATTAAAATACTAAAGTGCTTCCATTCTAGTTAGCCAAAAGACACCACGCTCCAGAACCAGGCTCCTCCTCTGGACCCTCCAGGCCTTTCCACCATCCAATAACTAAACTTTTAATGCTCAGCAAGGCAGGGGCCTCCAAGACCCTGATCCAGAGGTGGAGTCATAGAGTAGGGTCAGCATCTGAATTGATCCAGTAATTAAATATTTTGAATATGACACTTTAATTGCTCATTGGCATTCAACTAGTATGCTCATTCATCTATCCACTCATCATTTACTGACATTTACTATGCACCAAATACTGGTTAGTCACAAGGCACACGAAAAAATGAGGGTCTTAGTATGTCACAGTTTTGTGGGATTCTCTACAGTTAAGATGGTATCTAATTTGGTTAATATTGGCTAAGGGGCCTGGAAACGTCTGCAGCAGATGACTAATCTACACCCAGGCTTATCTGGGAGTAAGTTCAGTGGGATGATTACACGATTATATATGCCAGGTGATGGGAGTGCTGACCTTGTCTCCAACTTTTAATATGGGTTGAGCATCCCAAATCTGAAAATCTGAAATCCGAAATGTTCCAAATCCAAAACTTTATGAGCGCTGACATAATGCTAAAAGGAAATGCTCATTGGGGCATTTCAGATTTCAAATTTTCAGATTTGGAGTGCTCAACCAATAAATATAATGCAAATATTCCTATGTCTAAAAAAAATCCAAAATCTGAAACACTTCTGCCCCCAAGCATTTCTGATAAGGGATACCCAACCTGTAGCTACTTGGCCTTTGGCAGGTTACTTTACCCATGTCTCAGGTTTCCCATTTCTAAAGGGAAGAAAATAACACATCACTGGGTTATTATGAGGAAAGAGGAGACAGTCTAAAAGCCTTTATCACAGTCCTTGTCATGTAGTAAGTTTTCAATAAGTGTTTGCTAATATCTGGATCACAAATATTAGAGGTTAAAAATGTCTCCACCATCACCGAGTCAGATGTTTCTATTATTAATACTTTAATGTACCGAAGAACAAAAAAGCATAGGTCATTGGAGCAATTCCACTTTATAGGGGCAGTCAGATGGAAAAATAGTTAAAGACAGAGAGAAACAACAGCATGAAAAATTTGAAGAGGAACCAAAAGTGGCTTTGGCCATTGCACACGTACAGCATCAGCTGGATAATTCGATCACTGCATTCACCATTCATGGAATTATTCACAGACTAATATGAGCAGCTCTAGACGGGCATGTGGTCGAGACCTGCGCAGTCAGTTGCCAGGTCCTTCTAAGCTGGTTACTGGGCCCCTGTGTCCATCCCCTTTAAAACCTCTTCATGGCTCACAGCCTGTGGTTCTGTGTCCTCCTCTCAGCCACGGGACCACAGGACTAGACAGCCTGACACAGGGCTGTGAAGCATAACTGACTTTTAATCATCTCAACTTGAAGGCGCTGTACAGAACAATGGCGGGCCTCCTTTCAGTGAGACCCCTCCTTCCTCCACTGGCTGCGTGTCCGCACACTTCATCCACAGCAGCAGTATCTCAAATGCCTTCTACACCTACAAAGCATTCTTTATAATTCTTAGAGCACTTCACAGGACCACACACCTGGAGCTACCGGCATACCTGGCCAGATTGTGTCGATTAACTTCATTCCTAGGCACCACATTCCCGGAGCATGTTGCTATAGCAGACAGTACCACTCAACAGCTCACATCTGAAAAGCTGGACGTGTCCCATCTAGTCAAAAGACTAAGCTAGTCACTTTTGTAGCAGTTTTTGGAGGAATGATTCAAGATCACTGGTCAGATATTCAGAAAAGCCCAGGAATAGTTGCCCACATCTGAGTACTTTCCCCTCTTCCCAGAAATGGCACCTCTCTGGGACCACTTCCCACCAGAGAGAAAGAACCCTGCTAATCTTCCAGAATTGTGCATGGGAGTCCAAAGATTATTTGGAACTTTCCACGTTTAGGCCACTACTTTGGAATACAAAAGGAAAAAAAAAAGATTCACAAGCATGAATCACTATGAAAAGATGGACCATCAAGCTTTAAGAAGAGTCCTTCCACTACCTTAATTTGTTTTATATACTTGACCCAACGTATCAAGAACAGAGAACTAACAGCAAAAGATGGAGATGCTTTCTTAGTCTGCTAGGGTTGGGGACCTCCAGGATTTAGATGGACCGAAAAGCCGGGACCAAATCTCATGCAGAAAAATAATCTTAAATATTCCTCCATTCCTGAAAGCTGAAATGCATGAATCAGCTATTTTAATGTTTGACCCATTTGAAATGTAGCAAAATTGACAAATATGTATTTAACTACTTGGTAAATATTTCAAAAAGCTTTAAAAAACATCTTTTATATTTTATCCCTAATGTAATAATAGCATAAATCAAAACTGACTCATCCACAGTGTGTATATTAAACCAAAATTACTATCGGGCTTTTTTTATTTTTATATGTCACAAATACCTCCATGTACTTCCCCAAAATGCAATTTTAAAAATTTGGGCTACCTTTCAAAACCATCTACTAAACCTACTGATAAGCATCTGTATATTTAGGGCTACCTATAAAACACCCTTTTCCTGCCTTCCTTGTCCGGGCTTAACGATGTACTACCAAAATACTGACTGCAAATCTTTAGTTTATAATAAGATTGATATTTCCACCATAAAATATGTTAGAACTTAGGTTTCTGAAAATTGTCTTTCTTAAAACCATTGGAATACCAATAAATGTATCATAAGATACATTTTAAAGAAGTATCGTTTTACCGTTCTCAGCACTTTGGGAGTCTGTAGAATTTGCTTTGCCATTCTTTTCGAGAAATGCTGTAATAACTGAGAGTCATTTGTAATTTGTGGATTAATTACTTACCAGTTGTTTTTCTAAGCATTTTTAAGCAATTCCTTTGTGATATAGTCCAAAATCTAATTTTCCTGGGAAGCAATTTTTATTTATTTGTATTTTTAATTGACAAGTAAAAATTGTATATATTTATAATGTACGTGATGTTTTGATATATGCATACATTGTGGAGTGACTAAGTCAAGCTATTTAACACAGGCATTACTACACATACTTATTGTTTTTTTGCATTTGGTGGTGATTTGGAAAGCTAGTGTTATAGGCCTTTTGTTCCTACCCTGTCGAAATGATCACTAATGCTGATTTAGCGAAATATGAATGACTGGAAATTATATATCACGTGTAGGAAGTGGAGGCTAAGGCATTCGTTTTTGAGTGGCTCGCTCTCCTGAGCGACAGTAGTTGTGATTAAATAAACCTCGCTACCCAGCACAATTATCAAATGTGGTGACCACATTAACTGTGGTAGAGGAGAGCTCCTGGAAGACCTTTGCCTTTTAAAGGAATATATATTTATGGTCTCTGAAATTTTAAAATATTCTAAGCCAGTAGGACCAAAGGTAAATGGGCAGCTAAATGTGCATTCTAAGGTGAGATAATGATAACTCTTTGTTCTCCAGCTCATAAATTGAACCTTCTGGAGGGTATAGGATGGTCCTACTAAATAAATCTCATTCTCATTTTGTAATTAGCAATGACTATAACAACTTTTATATCTCCATTTAACATTTGTGGATAGCTCTAGTCTCTGTTTCATTTCATCATCAATCTTTTCCGAAACCTCACTGCTGCCACAAAAGCCATGCATAGAAATTCCCCGCTGTGTCTCTTCAAATTACACAAAACGTGCTCTGAGCTTGCCTTGATTTATTTTCCAAACTGTTCCTAGGGCTGTGCCTACATGTGAGATAGCACAGTGTTTTGGAAGGGGGGACACCACGGTAGCGATTCTGTAAATCTGTGTTACATGAGATCTCCGTGGAGGGACTTACCCCACTCAGTCTTTCTCCTCTCTAAAGGAGAAAGCTTTTCACCCTTTTCAAGAGTCCTTTCTAAGCAAGTTCAGGTTGACTGTCAGCAGGTCAGGCTCACATCTGGCCACATCTCTATCACCCCTGTGTGTCCCTAGGTAGGTGAAAGCTTGTAGGATCAAAGAGCCCCATTATAAAGCCCAAGGAATGGCAATGTGCCACAAGCACGTTTGTCTACAAAAAATCATTGCCAGGTGGAAATGGCTGAAATGGAGATCACCAACCCCCTGGTGAAAGGGCTCCCCCTCTGCAGAGCCTTGGAAGCATAATTAAAGCCCCACAACCAGACGTGGGCCCATAAGGACAAGGCCTGAGTAAAACCAGTTTCCAGGGAAGGAAATATTTTTACTGACCTTTTTGAGTTACTGTTGCACTGCCACTAGTCTTTGAACTCTAGGAAGATGGTGATGATTTTTCATGGGCTTCTAGCTTTTCTGAGTTTCTGGTTGGGCTGGTTTTAAGTTATCAGAGCAATAGAATTTCCCCTAACAAATCAAAGTACTGCCTATTGGCAGGGTGTCAGTGCTACTCAAAATACAGCTTGAGGACTGACACCATCTACATCACCTGGGAGTTTATTAAAAATGCAAATTCTCAGACCCCACCCCAGATTTACTGAATCAGAACTGCCGGGGATGGGGCCCAGCAGGGTGAGCTTTAACACCCTTCCAGGCGATTCTGAGGCACACAAAAGTTGAAGAAGCATGGATCTACCTAACCTTTCTCGCTTTCTCCCTTATTGCCAAGACCCTAATTTGGAAGAAAGGTGGCAACGTTCCCAGTAAATGCCACATTTCTCCACCTCCCCTGCAGCAAAGGGAGGTCAGTGACACACACATGGAAGTGACTGGGCGGACCTTCCAGGAGAACAGTTTCAAGGGAGGCTGGTTCAGCTGGGAGGCGCAGCTCCCCCTTGCCCTTCCTTCTGCTTCCTGCCTGAATCATGGATGTGAGGACCGGCACTTCAGCAGCCCTCTCAGCCCATGAGATCAGATCAAGCGTGACTTTCTTTCCTCCAGATTCCCCTCAGATGAGAGAGAAATAAACCTTTATTATAAACTTATTATAAATCGGCTTATTTGGGTTTTCAGTTATACACCATCCAACCTAATCCTCACTAAATCCCAAATATTGCATCAGTGTTAGCTCGGTTAACACTGATGGCTCCTAGAAAAGCCAGAAGTGGAGGTAGAAACACCCTTCCCAGGGTGACCGGACATCCTGCTCCACTAACCAATGTCCCGTTTGTGTTCCCAGCCCCATCCCTTCATCCATGTAAAACTTTCCGTAAAATTGGTTAAGCAAAAGCTGATTACATCTGCAGAAAATGAGCATGTGCATCTTTTCCCTTACCTGGTTTATAAACATAAGAAATTGGCGTGCTCCTTTAGGAAAAGAGGAATGGGAGGCAGCGACCACACTGGGAATCCACAGCTGACGACTAAAGTAGTTAAGAACCTTCTTACGAGCAAAAGCTGTGCTGAGTGTAAGGTCATCGTGCTCTGTGTTTGCAGCCAATCTTATATCCTTCTTGCCCACCCACTCTAAGTGGGCTGAGGCAGGAAACAGGGCCTGTGACCAGTTTTTTCACCACCGTGTTCCCGGGCTTAGCAGAGAGAGTCTCCATAAGGATTCGTTAAATGAATGAATGAATAGGTGGATAATTACTAACCTTTCCATGTTTATACTGATCCTTCCACTCACTCGAGGTAAAACCGAGTGAGTATTCAGCGAATAGCCCCAGGGGAAGGAAGCGTTCGTCACATTGTCCTGCTGCCCAGGGACTGTATGGAGGGTTCTGTCACAGGGTGTCAGCGACCCCAGGGACTAGTCCAGAACTGTAGAGCAAGCACCCCTGTGGGCCTTGGAACCCACACCCAGCACGACACGTAACCTCGGCCACATCGTCTAACCAACCTCTCAAGGTCTCCACAAGCAAAACATAAAAAGTTGAAGGAAGTTACGTTCAACATTTCTCCCAGCTGATTCAGTCAATTTAGGAATACAGAAGGGACCTTAGTGCCTGGAAATAATCTCTAACCCCAGTTCTTAAAGGTTTGCTTACAGTGGTTTTTATTATTAGTTTCGACAAACTAACACAAGGTACCAGGAAACCTAGGTTTGGGGTTATTTATCACATGACCTCAGGGTAATGTGCTACAAACGTCACAGACAAGCACACATCTTTCACTAATTATTTTTAATAAAACATAAGATCAAAAATCAGCATCAGGAGATGACACAATACAGCTGAGACTGTGAAAAGCAGCTACGCCCAAACTGAGCGTCGTAAAATACATCATCATGAACTGTGAACAGATTTGCTCGACAAAGGAGAGCCTCATCCCTTTAACCCCTGACGGCCAACACTGGGAGTTTCTCAGGGCAGAAAATGAAGTGAAAAAGAGTGGATGACCAGGAATGCTGTACATTATCCCCCAATGACCTGCCACAGAGACTATTTTTAAAGACACACTTATCTCAGCAGGAGTGACAGCACTTAAGAAGTGGCCAGGTACTTATGCCAGACAATCGTTCATGGGAAAAGCTTCGCTGCACCCTCTACAGAGGCCTAAGTGATGGATGAGATGGGAACTTCCCTCAGCTGGTTAGGTGGTTGGTTTAAGGAACCATAAAGGTGATGTAGAAGTTAGAGCCTGGAAATCTCATGGAGTTAACCGCCTAAATTATTGCAGCCACCCCAGCACTCAAAAATTAATCATATTTTAAATTTATAAGATCCATCTTAACTAGAAATGCAGGCTCTGGCTTGTAAATTTCTTAAGTGGTAGCTTCTCATCGAATTATATTATCCTGCTGAAGAATAATGATATAAGAGATGTGGTAATCCCAGATATACACAATTCTCTTTTAGGAACCCAGCCACTGTATTTCATACCACAAGAAGATGGAAAGTATATTACAACTATATTACACCAGGCCTCTCATTGTCAACGTAGCATTATGTTAGGTAATGCCTATAAAACAGAGAAAAACATTAATACACAGTGGTATATGTATATATTTTATATATATATATTTAGGGGAATCAGGGAGTCAAATCAGAGTTGAATGAATATGTGGGATTCAAGAGACACAGAGTAAACATTTTAACCATTAAAACTGATCTCAAGTCAAGGGTGGAAAGGTGTTATAAAATTTACCCCTGCCAACCTGTTAACTGAGAAAGTTACAGAGAGATGACCTGAAGCTATCACAGGACCTAAGCATTTCTCCAAAACTGAGAAAACATCAATGCAGCCATTATTATTCTGTTTTAAATATTTGGAGATCTCTGTTAGGGAAAGCGTGTCACTTTATGGCCACTGAGAGCATTGCAAATCAACTCCAAGAACTAGTTCTTGCAGACTGAAGTTCACTGGGCCTGGGCAAATCCACCTCCAGTGGCAGGAGTTCAGAGCTCACTGTCCCTTCCCTTGCTAGACAGTTCTCAGGGCCAACAAGTTGTTTCTCTTTCATGTAGTCGAGACTTCAGTCTATTGCTGCCGCTGGCCAGAGCAGTGTGTCGTCCTAGGCTCCTCCCCTACTCATATCCCTGTTCATGTTCCTAATTGGACTTCAGGAAAGAGTTCTCTTAGAGCACTGACAAAAAACATATTTGACATCCACTAGCTCCCTAACTCTCACTCCACGGCCTCTGTTTCAAAAGCAATGAACACATAGCATGGATTTCTCATGGGACTTGACCATTATAACAAACATGGATAGCGTTTTACTGCTAAAACAAGGAAGAAAGTATTTACACTTGGAAGAACTGTGGCTATACTTCCCCATCGCTCCCTCAGTCCCCCATGTTGTTTGATTATCGCCTACAAAGAGAGCGCCAGAGGCCACTGAACACTTCTCAGCGTTATTTCTGGGTGAGCAGAAAACAAATGCCAGTATTGAAGACGGGTGAGCTTCAAGTGACCTGGGTAAGAGAGAAAAGTAACTACACACTCCACCCCCACGAAGAAAAGTGCCTGGATTAAATGAACTGTACGATATGAGTTTGTTAAGTGCATCCTCCAGACAGAAAGTTACATGGCTATAAGAAATTGCGTTTGCATCTCATTCAATCGGACCTAATTTCCTGGGACCGCAGACACCACGTTCTCCCAAAATATGGCTAAAATGCTGGCAATATTTGTGGATACCATTCACGGCAAAAAAAGTTATATACAAACTTAGTTTACAGAACACCTATCCCATTAAGTTTCATTGAATAGAGCAAAATAGAAATAAATATCATTCTTAATTTTATCACCTAATCATCATGGAAAGCTTAGGACACTTAGGGGGAAGAGAGATCTGTGTAGGTATTGCTCAAATATTTGGTTTTCTATATCAGAGTATTTTCAATGCTATTGTACCAATTTTCAAGTGGAAAATATGATAGGTGACACTCTTAAATGCAAAAATATATGCATCCTGTACTTTAAGCCCAATGCTCACATAATGATTTTAACTTCCAGCCAAGACAATTTGTTAAATCGCTGGGCTCCAAGGAGCTTTATGGAAGAGCTTGAATGTTTCTCACCCTCAAATTCCTTTTGAAATGCAAATAAGTCCTTGCACTTCACTTAGGGAAATGCGCACTCCCTGCTTAGCGTGTGCACTCATGGAAGGGTCCTCCCCCAGCCTTGGGCTGGGAAGACCTGAAGCCAAACACGCAGCTCTGTGATTCTAAGGGTGGCTCAGGGCACCCCCAAATCAGTCACCTGAGTTACAAACACATTGACAGCTGACTTGAGTCCTAAACTAGGGGTCACAAAATCAACTTCTCCTGTGCTACCCAAGGTGTCCTCTGGACAGTGACAGGCAGGAAGTGTGGATGCATTTACGTGTCCTGGACAAGATTCTTTCAATCTTCCTTTCCCCATAGATTGTTCACATGAGGACTTGTTCTCGAGTCTCTGGCAGTCGAAGGGCAATCAGGCCGCCCCCAACCAGAGAAGCAGCAGCCAGAAGGATGGGGACCACTTTGGTTATCCCAACAAAAGAAGCGAAGATGGTGTTTCCCAGGATGGCGCCAAATTTGCATAATCCATTGAGGATGCCAAAGGCTGTTGCCCTGTAAAAGAAGAGGAAAGTAAATAATTCTGAAATTCTGGACCTCATTAGGTGAGTGGGACTGGGTTCCTTCTTTTCCTGGTCATGGGGGTAGGAGGAGGTGTGGGAGGGAAGTTTTCTCTAAATATAAAAATAACGCATTCTCATTTTAGTCAAATTTGGAAATGCAGAATAATATAAAGATGCAGAGATGTCTGGCCTCTTCACTGAAAGGCAATGACCTCAATTAACATTTTGGAGTGCTTCCTTCAAGCTTTTTTCTTTTTCTTTTCAAATACATCTCTTTTTAAATTGTTTACAGGTAGTACATGCTTATTGTAGAAATCATGAAAGAATGAAGACGTATGCAAGGCAGAAAGTGTAAGTGCTCCCCCTATAACATTCTCAATCCTCTTGCAGCAGAGACTGCTAGATGTCCTCAAATAGCATGCCTCCAAATAGAAGACTACATTTCCCAGACTCCCTTGCTGTGAGTGTGGCCATGTGACTTAGTTTTGACCAATAGAATGTAAGTGCAAGTGGCAGATCCGAAGAGAATTCCTTAAGAGAGGTGGTGCGTGAGTGGGCCTTTTGCACTGTTATCCTTCATCCTTTTTATTATACCCTGCTTCGTGGAACACAGACCACGGCTGAGTCCAGGCAAAGAAGAATAAAGAGAAAGAAAGAACCTGCACTGCCTACTCCAGCCTCTTGCAGGAGAGAAAAATGAAATACCTGCCTTTTAAGGCTGCAGTTATTTGGGGTTTCTGTCACCCACGGCAAAATCTAAGAACTAATTATTATCCCTCGATCAGACTTCCCAGTGATGCCTGTTATTAATCACTGATACTTTCATGACCCCATCTATAAACAGATGCAATATTCCCAATACTCTCTCTCCCCAGCTGAAGTAAAATGTGTCTTTTTCATACCACAAGTTTATTAAGAATGTGGGTCTATTTTTGGACTAAAATTCCTCTTACATCTTCATCTATAACTGTGCCACATGGTAGCCTTATAATCACCAGCCCAGTCTTTTTGTTTGTTTTAGTATTTTCTTGGATATTTTCTCATGTGTGTTTTTCCAAATAAACTTTTTTCAAGTTCCCAGAGGAAAAAGCTCATTGAGTTTTGAGTGACTTTTCTAAGTTAGAGAAAAACTAAATAAAATTTGACATTTTTGTAAGATTCAATCTTCTTACCCAAAATGAGGTATATCTTGACATATATTTGTCTGCCTTTATATCTCTTAGTAAAGCTTTATGGTTTTCTTCATATAAATGTTTTACTCATTGAACAGACTCCTATTTTATGATTTCTGCTGTTATTAAATTAATTTCAATTGCATTTGTAATTTTTTTGATAAATTTTAAAACCTATACATTATGAAGTTAGTTTTATTACTGACCACCTGACCAAATTATCTAATAGTTTCTAGTACTCTCTTTAGTTAATTCTCCTTAGGTGTCCTAGATGTAAGATCACATCCCATTCAAATAATAGTGAATCCCCCTTACTTTTTGTAAAACTTAGCAATCCTTTGATTCAAAGGAGCGGGGCTCCAAATACGATACGTTGTGCTTTGCCACAGTTACCTGTATCCCTCTGTAACCAATTTTAGAAATATCATTAAGGTTTTTTGCAGAATTTCATTTACCCACCTTCCACACCACCTCACATTCCATTTTGTCCACAGGGTCTCTTATCTGCTATCCTTAAAATTCGCAATTCTCCCACCAGGCAGAGACTCAATTACAAAGTAATGGCCTTGGCCCTAAGCGTTTAACCTAGGCCTCTTCCCACGTGGCCTGCACAAAATAAAAATAAACCCTGGACATCCTGCCACTGGCTCTGCAAATGCCCTGGCCTCTGTGCCTCATCCCCACCTTTTTTCCTCTCCCTGCCCTCACCCTGTGTTATTCTAGTTCTTCACCTCTTTGCTTTCTCTCCCGTTGGCAGGCCTCCTTTCACCTCTTTTGTGGGTTACATGCACATACAGTTTTGCCAATTTTTCACTCTTACTCCTCTCTCCTGGACACAGTTTGTTCTTGTCCTTTGCTTCTTGCCATCCACCCAACCCTATCAAGGCCTAGTCTTCCCACTTCCAGGTCTATGACAGCCCCCATGCAGGAGAAACTCAACAACCTAGGAAACGTCTTGTTCATGGAACACCAGGAAGACGGTGATGGCCATGCATGGTGCAGGATCTAGTGAGCAAGTAGACTTCTGGCCAAAGAAGTCTATACAAGTCCTAGAGGGAAACCCAGGGAAGAACTGACCTCTGGTTGGTGGGATACAGCTCCACGGTGATCACATCCAGAGCATTCCAGGCCGCAATACTGGTCCCACAGAACAGGCACTGCCAGCCGATCATCGCGGACTCACTGTTGCCGAAAAACAGGAAGAAGCAGCAGACTGCTGAGATCAGCATGGAGCCACCTGCAGGGAGAGTCCAAGGGCAGAAAGAAACATCAAGACTGTGTCTTGAACAAGGCTGTCACCCACAGTTCTTGTCCATCTCCCATCCCAAAGATACACCTGAAGTAACAGGTTACCTGAAGTATTAGGTGTAGCCTCCATATGGAAATAGCACTGCTTGAACCCTCACATGGCTCCCTGACCAAGGGATTAGAGCCCTCTGTGTGGGTCAGAGCACCAGAGTTAGCCTCCAGGAAAGATTTTGAAATTGTTGCTTTAAGGTGCTGCCCAGCCCAGAGTGACTGGGGAAAGGGCCAATGGGGGTATTTGTTGAGAATCTATTATGTGCCACACATCGTGATAAGTGCTTTAGCTACATCAGTATCAGTTACAAAACCCACTCTCAATTTGAAATCAGCATGTCAAAGAGAAATCTACACTGTCATGTTCACTGCAGCATTATTCACAACAGCCAAGATAGGGAATCAACCTGAGTGTCCATCAACAGATGGATGAATGGTAAGGAAAATGTGGCATATATGCACAGTGCTTTAAAAAGCTTTTAAAAAGGAGGAAATTCTGTTATTTGTGACAGCATGGATGAAACTGGAGGACATTATGTTAAGGAACATAAGCCAGGTACAGAAAGACAAATATTGCATGATCTCATTTGTATGTGGAATCTAAAGCAATTGAACTCCTGGAAGTTCAGTTGGACCTTCATGGAAGTGCATGGAAGCAGAGAGTAGAATGGTGGATCCCAGGGCCTGGGGGAGGGGCAGGGTGGGTGAGGAAATGAGGAGATGTTGGCCAAAGGGTACAAAGTTGCAGTAAGACAGGAGGAATAAGTTTTTGAGATCTATCGCACAGCATGGTGACGACAGTTAATAATAACGTACTGTATGGTTCAAAATTGCTGAGAATGTATTTTATGACCACAAAAAATGACAAGCATGTGAGATGACAGATATGTTAATTAGCTTGGTTTAATCATTCCACATTGTATAGATATAGCATAACATCACATCGTGCCCCACAAATATATACAATTATAATTTGTCAATTAAAAGTAAAAAATAAATTTAAAAAACATCCTCATGGGGCTTACACTCCACGAGGACATGTCTGTAGATGGGCTGAAGGAAGCCTGAAGAAAGGCTGTGCTGCTACCTCCATTTACCCGAATCCCCGCCCTGGAGACCTGACCCACCCTCTCAGCCCAGCTCTGCTCGCTGGGAAGCTAACCCATGGACCCCTTTGTCAGTCCTCCTTTGGGAGGACAAAGGGGTTGGAGTATTTCTGTCCAACTCCTGCCCTGGTTTAGAAGGACTTTTCTAGCAGTGGTTGTATCACACCAGGACCGCGGTTCCTCCCAGGCAGCTCTTCCTCATGGTCCCAGTCCCCACTGAGATCTAGCAGTGTAATTCTCTCCCCTTGTCCCCACAGCCATAGAGGTGGCCACTGCTTCCCACTTCTGCTAGTGTGTACGTGCCTCACCTGCCTTATTTGTTCACATAACCCTGTCCACATCTGTAAAATCCACCCCATCAATAAAGTCTCTTCACTAGAACCACCTGGGGTGAGTTCTTTTTCCCCTCCAGGACGCTGAGTATGCAGTCCACAGGATTAGCCTCCCAGGGCTCCAAGCAGGGTGGTGCAGGGGAGACCTGACCTCTGGGTTGGAGATGGGCTAAGTGGAGAACAAGCAGGACAGCCCTTAGACAGCTGGTGATCAGAGATCCCATCCAAAGGAGACTGCACCAAATCCTGCCCAAACCCAGTAAGTCCAGCCTAGGGGAGCTTGGGATGCAAGCTCCAAGTTCAAGGTGAATTCAAATCATGACAGAACGCATTGCAGACCAGGAAAATAGCTGCAGATGGGGTGGGAATAGGGTTAGCAGAAAGTGGTACGAAAGTAGGTCCCAGGCAACCAGCAGGGAAATGGGGTATGAGCTCCTCACCCAGCACCAGGACCCTGCAGGAGGGAGGTATTCTGGTTGGCAAGAAACAAGAAGTCTGTCCTGGCCTCAGTGAGAAAGACCTCCCCGGGAGGGGGCCTCGGCTGGACGCTCACCCTCAGACCAGTGCCAGACCTTGGTAATGAGTTGGGAAAGGATAACTGTCTACATGGATTCTAGCAATTCTGGGAAGGCAGGGCTGTAAGCAGGTGTCTGGTAACTGCTTTGCAAACAGCTAGGAGACAACTAGAAAGGATGGAAACTGGCAGCTACAGGGCCACATGCTACCCTGGAACAATGTCCTATCCATGCCTGCATGTCCCATTCTCATTTACATGCATGCTCACCCCGCCTCTGTAGACCCTGCCTTCCCCAGGACATCCTCAGCTACTTCAGAACCTGCCCATAGAATCTACTGTTAGACTCTGGGACCCAGAAGGCTGGTGACAAAATGGCAGATGTGTCACATACCTGTTCTCACATCCCTTATCTACCCCTTATCTCACTGGTGTAAAGAGTTATTATTTTAACGCCTATGAAACGGAAACTCAGAGAAGCAAAGGAATTTGTGCAAACTCATAAAGCTAATCTTGGCAGAGATGGCCGTCTGACTCCCAATTGTATAACAATATTTTTATAAGTTGCCATCCTGTGGGGTCTTCTGCTAAAAGCTTGGTGCGTCAGGCTTACCTAAAATGAGACCATCTTCACCAGTTCTGATCCGTTCAGTATCATTACTAAGTGTCAACTCTATGGCGGGCACTGCACCAGGCACAGGGGTTACAGAAATCAGTAAACCATTGTCCCTTCTCTCAAGGGGCCTCAGGACTAACCAGGGCACTGCCCTGACAGACCAGAGAGCTCAGTCTGCCATACCTAAAAGATGACTCTCCACCCTCACCACAAGATTAAAAAGCTGAAATCACAGGCATTCCTTGTGCTCACCATTCTGAATATGCATGCTACTATTTATAATACCGATATTCAGTATGAGCCAAGACGCCAGGAAAAGATTCCCTTCTCATGAAGACTTGATCAATTTTCTCTTCAACAACAGGACTATGTGATTTACTTTGTTTCCTCTCCAGCATTGCTGCTAGGAAGCTTGGTATTAATTTTCCTAATCAACTACATTCCTAGGGCAGATCCTTAATGGCATTGTTATTAATGTGTGGTCCACTTCCCCATCCCTGGCCTTGCCTCATATTCTAATGTACATTTCTCTGGCCCTAAATGTATACACTTTGTTTCTTGTTTACCATGCATGGCATATGTTTCTCTAGTAAACTGTTGCAAATCCTGGATGAAGGAAGCCAGGCATACACGAAGATCGCTACCATTTTGGAGAATCTACAATGTGCCGAGCATTATAAGATGTTTGTGGTACCTTACATTCAATCCTCACAAAACCCTATCAACTAGCTATAGGTTTCCTATCTCATAAATAAGGCAATTGAGGCCCTGAGATGTAAAGGAACATGTTCAAAGTCACACAGCCTTTAAATGATAGTATTTCAACATGGGTCTGTCCAACTCCAAAGCCCAAACTGGTATTACTATTAAATAACAAAAATAATATAATTTATCTTCAACCATCAAATTATCATGTAAAAGCATTTTATATGTTTTTCTGACAATACTCTTATGAAGAGGGAGGGTGAATATAGTTAATACCCCCTATTGAAGTGCTAATAGAATGAGTGACTATCATAGAATTTCTCAGTCAGGAAATGAAGAAAAGTCCCTTCCCTGAACCAAGGTCTAGGCTATTTCCAGGGAGCCCTGGGGTTCTACAGACATGTATCTGTGGCTCTACAGCAGCAGGTTCCATTTTACTCGTTTGGTTTTCCATGGAAGAATTCTTTAATAAAAGGAAAAATTCCACTACTTTAATACACATGAAAGAACCCTAGCCCAGCCCACTGGAACCCCTAGATGTGACATCACGAACAACTCACCAATCATCTTGAGCCTTCCGATTCTGTCCATGAGGAGGGCAGAAATGATGTTCCCAGGCAAGACAGACAGGCTGCCCAGGAAGCTGACGAGGTAAATCAGGAAGTCGTTGTCTTGCTCCAAGTCCATGTGGCAGCCCTCCTTCTGCTCCAGAAAGGTGGAGTTGATAAACCGACAATTGATGAACTTATGCTCATAGAGGTCTGGGGAAAGAAGGAAACTTTTGGTTCATGTAAGCGAAAGGTAGCTGGGGAAAGAAAGGTAGAGGCAGAGATAAAGTTACGCCCCTGTCCATGGTCAGGCTGTGGCAACCTTTGCTAATCAGACAGCCTCAAAGTCAAGATGATGTGTGGCCAGGTATGGATGAATAGAGAAACTTCCAAAAATGTAATGAGCTGTTCAAGTTCCTATAAGCAAGGGGAAATGAAAGTAACATTAATTGAGGGATGTTTTAATAAAATACACCATCTCTGCAGATGGATAACAATCCTATTTTTACCCAACAAGTGACATTGAGGGCCACAGCAGCTGGGCATTCCTTTGAGGCTACCTGGCTTAGGGAAGCGGAACACAAGAGAGTTGGGTCCAGACTGAGCCAACCACTCCAGCCCATGCTGTAGTCTGTGCGGAAACCTTAACACTCTTAAAAAAATAAAAACCATTTGCTTTGGAACCAGTTTGCCAGTCTTCTGACGCCTTCTGAGACCGGCTGTTCTAACAAAAAGAGTAATAAACAGGCTCCTTGGAAACTTGTGTTTGGGGAGCTGGCACTGCCATTGATCCTCTTTAACCTCTCTGAGCCTCTACCTATAAAATTAGAGAAGTACACCTGATTATTCCCATTGCTTCTCCCAGTTCTGACATTTCCTGACTACACGTGTTTATAAAAATCCCCCTATTAAGAATATGCAAATGTACAGGCATTATTAAAACTTGAAAGAATAAAAGGATATGCCAGTTTTTAATGACATAGTAAATTTCTGGAACTCATTAATTTCAGGTTAAAAGGAAATTCAGGAAGGTAAGTCTCATAGCAAATTATTAAGAGACTGGGGAATATTTAGAGACCAACTATTAAACCTTTTGAGGCTATTATCAGAGAGGAAAAAGATGTTCTTGTATAAACTACTCCTTAGTGCTGAGGCCAAGAACAAAGTATAGATCTGGACATAATGCAAGTAGTTCAGTGGAAAGATCACAGACTTCAGAACCAAACGATTGAGAAATGAATCCAAACTCTTCCAATTTGCTAGTGGCCTTGAGCAAGTTGCTTAGTTCTCGGTTTCCTTAGCTATAATATGGGAGTGATAATAGCACATTTCTCAATTGAGACAATTTAGGTAAAGCCCCTGAGAAAGTTCATTAGTTTCCTTAAATCCCAACTCCACTTGGTATGTTATTAATTTATGATGAGAGCACTAAAAATAACAGAGTGGTGAAGTGGTGGAACTTTGTGATTCTTTTCAATCATGGAAATCTCAAACAGTATGATTTTAAAATATTCTTAACATCTCACTTTATGCACAAAATGTGAACACATGTAATTTTCTCTTTTCATTTATTACTGTGAGAACGTGAGTCATGAATTTTGTCAGTTTCAAATTACGCAAGGTCCATACATAAAATGCAGCCCTCCCAGAATGCTGGTTTTTATTGGTGTCTTCCTTTGTTCCTCCCAAAGACACTTAGTGTACAGCAGCAGTATCATTTGGCTGGAACTTTTGTGTCTATTTTATATGTGATAAAACTGAGACATAACTCAATTAAATGCCTTGTAAAAGCTGTGTGTCAAATTCATGCCACACCTAGGGCTAAAATCCATTTCCCCACCAAGGCTTGGCACTTGTGTCTATGAATACTTTTCTACTCCTGAAGCTTGTGACAGAACTTTTTTTTTTAGCAAAAAAATTTTTTTTTCAGAATATTACAGGGGTACAAACGTTTTGTTTACGTGAATTACTTTTGTACAGTTTGAGTCAAAGTTATAAGTATGCCCACCACCCAGACAGTGTGCATTGTACCATGAGGTGTGAATTTAGCCATCCCCTCCTCCCCACCCACCACTTGCTTGATTTCCATTGAATTTTACTACCATATGTACACATGAAAGTTGACCATTTAGTTCCAATTTAACAGTAAGTACATGTTTGTTTTTCCATTCTTGCAATACTTCACTTAGGAAGATGGTCTCCAGTTCCATCCAGGTTGTTACAAAAGGTATTAGTTCACCATTTTTTTAATGGCTGAGTAATACTCCATGATATACATATACCACCTTTTATTAATCCATTCATGTATTGACGGGCACTTGGGTTGTTTCCACATCTTTGCAATTGTGAATTGTGCTGCTATAAACATTCAAGTGCAAGTGTCTTCTTTATAAAATGTCTTTTTTTCCTTTTGGTAAATACCCAGTAGTGGGATTGCTGGGTCAAATGGTAGGTGATC
Organism: Avahi laniger; assembly: GCA_963575035.1. Lineage (NCBI taxonomy): Eukaryota > Metazoa > Chordata > Mammalia > Primates > Indriidae > Avahi > Avahi laniger. Next base: position 74,215 of record CAUYSK010055969.1, read on the forward strand.
TTATATCTAGAAAAACCCTAAAGATTCTGCCAAGTGACTCCTAGAATTGACAAATAAATTCAGCAAAGTCTCAGATTACTAAATCAATACATACAAATCAGTAGCATTCCTATATACCCACAACAGTCAAGCTGAAAAGCAAATCAAAGACTCAATACCTTTCACAACAACAACAAAGAAAATAAAATATCTATCTAGGAATATATTTAACCAAGGAGGGGAAAGACCTCTACAGGGAGAACTATGAAACACTGAGGAAGGAAACTGCAAAAAATGTAAACAAATGGAAAAACATTTCATGTCCATGGATTGACAGAATCAACATTGTTAAAATGTCTATATTACCAAAACTGATTTATAGATTCAATGCAATTCCCATTAAAATGCCCATGTCATTTGTTTGCAGATCTAGAAAAAATAATTCTATGCTTCATATGGAACCAAAAAAAGACCCTGAATAACCAAAGCAACCTTAAGCAAAAAGCACAAATTGGGAGGCATCACCTTACCAGACTTCAAGCTATACTACAAGGCTATAGTAACTAAAACAGCATGATACTGGCACAAGAACAGAGACATAGACAAACTGATCAGAACAGAAAGCCCAGATATAAAACCATCCTCATATTGCCATCTGATCTTTGACAAAGCAGACAAAAACATACATTGGGGAAAAGAATCCCTATTAAATAGATGGTGCTGAGAAAATTGGATAGCCACATGTAGAAGACTGAAACAGGATCTACACCTCTCACCACTCACAAAAATCAACTTATCATGGATAACAGACTTAAACCTAAGGCATGAAACCATAAGAATTCTAGAAGAAAATGTTGGAAAAACTCTTATAGACATCAGCCTAGGGAAAGAATTTATGAGGAAGACCCCAAAAGCAATCACGGCAACAACAAAAATAAATAAATGGGACCTAATCAAATTAAAAAGTTTCTGC